>JANHFT010005917.1:25954-37769 GCA_032467955.1 Pseudoxenodon macrops | reverse complement strand
TCCTTGTTTTCCTCCCTCAAAATTAAGGTGTGTCTTATACTCCGGTGCGTCTTATACTCCGAAAAATACGGTAGTTTCCATCCTTTGCTTCTTGTCCTGCCTTCAGGTGCCTTGGATAATAAGTTGATTCCCCTCTTCTTTGTGGCAGCCCCTTAGATATTGGGACATTGCTATCACGTCTTGACTTACACACCTGATACAACTGTTGTTAAAAACAAGACATTATGGATAACTGATATGTCAATACCAGGAGAGAATAGAATAGAAGACAGAAGATTTGGGAAGATTTATAAATCAAAGTTGAGAGATAATGGCATAAACTGGCTATAAGGGTGCTACTGGTTATCAGCATGCTGGGTTCTATGCCAAAAACTCTTGGACAGCACTTTGAAAATATGCCTTTCAAAAACTTTCCATCTGTCAATTGCAAAAGATCACACTGCTTGGATCCACACATATACTAATGCTGATACATTACAACAGGGGTCACCAACCTTTCCGACCTCAGAGACCACTAAATTCATAATTTTAAATCCCATGGATGACTAATATGATCTGCCTAATTACTGACTGGGTGGGCGTAGTTTAGGTGGTCATGTGACTGGGTGAGCGTGGCCAACTCCTCACCTCCCCGCCCAGGCTCCTTAGGGCCCTAACAGGAAGCAGTTGCTGGAGCTAAGCAGCCACCATGAGAAAGAGTTGGCAAAACAGCTCAGTTCAGATTGGATCTGACCGAGAAGAAGGCTCAGTAGAAGTACCTCACTGAGGACTATGAGCAAAGGTTTTCCAAGCAGAGGGAAAACCTGCGGGAGTGCAAGACCAAGTACAGGTGCCTGGAGGCTTAGTGGGCTGAGATGGTCAGCCAGTTCCAAACCATGATGCACTCCAACTAGAACAAGGCCCTCTGGCTCTTCGCCACAATAGCGCTTCCCTCTAGCTTTTGCTTAAAGCCCCACACTAGGAGGCCAAAGCAGACCCCAAGTCAGAATTTCTGCCTCCTCCACCCCACACAAAAAGACCCCAAAAGGGGAGACTCTGCAGCAAAACAAACATTCATTGTATGTATCCCAGGGGCCATAGTTGGAGGACCCCTGATTTAGTGCAATATTAAAAATGCAAATAACTTTTCTGTGGCCCACCAACATTTTCACATGGACCACCAGTGGCCCATGGATCACCAGTTGTGACCACTGCATTACAACATCCTAGGTTATTAGGAAGAACCTGATGTGCATGAAAGCAACACCAGCTAAAGATATGACAGCTGTAACTTCACATTGTTGTGAACAGAGAATTATTGTTGTTGTTGTTGTTGTTGTTGTTGTTGTTATTATTATTATTATTATTATTATTATTATTATTATTATTATTATTATTATTATTATTATTATTATTATTATTATTCTACCACCTGCCTTCTAACAACCTCTGGATGGCTCACAATAATCAAACAAAATACTACAATACAGTTGATAAAAGATGGCAAGTGCAGCAGATCAAATGGAATGAAGTGAGGAGTCTCATTCTCCCACATCAATGAAAATCAGCCTCTTCTAAATACCAACAGAGTGGGGGACATCTGGATCACTGGGAAAACCTCATTCCAGAGTGCAGGCATTGCTACAGAGGAAGCACACTTCCAAAGTCTCATAGATGACATTGCTTAATCAATGAACCTGGAAGATGCCCACCTTGTAAGATTAATTTGTCCAGGCAAATGCAATGAGAGAAGGCAGCCCCTCAAGATGACTTCTATTATAATCTTTAAATGTTGCTTTCCATGCTGGTGGAGAAAGGACAAAAAGAAAGCAAAACCATACTCTGCATCACAAGCTTCACACAACCTTCCTTTCACACATATGCTTTGACTGAAAAGAGATCCCATGCCAGTGATTTTAATTTAGATTCAAACATTCATTGTAGGCTGGGAAGTCTCTGACCAAATTTGCAGTCTGTAACATTCCTGTTGAACATTAGATGTGTTTGATCATGCTATTTTTCAAGAAACTGTATTCCATTCCAACACACACACACACACACACACACACACACACACACACACACACACCGAGTTCTATTTTTTTCTCTCTCCAGCAGCCAGCATGCCAGTATATACACTGAACATGTTCAGTTCTCACTGAGGTGCCTTTTTTATAGATCTGTGAGTGCTCACCTCTCACATATACTTTATTTATTCACTTAAAAGTTGCTGTGATGGCAGGGTATCTTTGGCAAATGCAGTTACTGGGTAAAACCTAGAAAGAAGTGCCTGTGCAAGAGCCAATTTTAACATGACATATGGCTGCAAATACTGTAACTAATTCAAGCAGACTACCTTGATCCCATATTCTCATTTAATTGATATATCATGCAGAGGGGGGAAGTAGGTAGCTGAAATAAGCCTTCCTAATGATCTTAGGTGGTTTCTATGCAATGTCACCTTAATGAGTTTGCTTTTTACTACATGGTTACTCATTTCCTACAAATGTATTACCTTGCTTTTCCTGACTTCCCTGTTTTGCTTTTCATCTCTAAGTAGACATCTGTCAAATAACCATGTCTAACTTCTGTTTCTACATTCATGTCTTATGAATGCCCTTCATTTTCTGTACATTTCAGCAAACTTCTTTTCTAAATAGTTTAGAGTTTAGGAGTCCACATAGTATATAAATAGAAAAAAAGAAGCCTATTTCAAAGCAAGCAAACAAAAAGATACCGCATGTGCAAAGACAAAAACACCCAATTTAGGGAAATCACAGTGCAAAACATAACAAATGAAATGCGACTCAAAAGTATAGATTCATTGCATTTTCTCCTTCTGATTAATTTATGTAAAATATTTACACTTAACCCCATGGGAAATTGCACAGAATTGCTTGCTTGCTTCATTGATTTACTGATTCACGAATTCATTCATTGATTGATTGGTTTCATTTCATTTATATCTTGTATTTTTTCAATCAGGTCAAGGCAGTTTACATGTTGGTGCTCTTCTAGCATCTCATTTTCTTCCACAAAATACTGTGACGTGGGTTAGGGGAAGGAAGGGGAAAGTCACCCAGTGAATTCTGTAGAGATTTGAACCTGGGTTTATTCAGGCAAACTCCAATCATTATAACCAATTCCTTAAGCTGCCTCTGTGTCATATTCTGTGTAATTGGTGCAGGGTAACATCCCGTCTTTATAAGATTTAGTGAAGCTAAATTAAACTTGCAGTACAGTCCTGTACAAGTATATGCAAAAACATAACCCACTAAGTTCCATGAGAATTACTGTAACGCATATAAGGCATATGATTAAAGATAAATTAATTTCCTCCTGAGATTCTTGACCACCTTTTCTACATAATCTTCCAAGTTATTTTAAGATCCCAAAGCCTATCCATGAGGGTTTTCAGGGAGCATATTTTATAATTGAACAGAACAAAGAAACAATTTTTTTAAAGGAAGAACAAAGGCAAAGGAGCAAACACACAAACACTTCTTGTGTTTGTGAAACACTTCTCAAACGTGAGTCTCTCTGTGTGTGTCTCTCTGTATATTTACATGATAGTTTCAATGCATGATGACCATATTTTATTATTATCTAGAGTTTACCCAAAGTTACAATTTGGCTTATAAAATATTTTTGTTTCTTTAACTTCAGATCGTCTGTGAAAGAAATGGGTTCCAGTGAACAAGAAATCATAGTCTGGGTTTGCCAGGAAGAGAAGATTGTCAGTGGACTGACTAAACACACAACTTGCATGGAAGTAATTGAAGCTTTGCTGGAAGAACATCAGACAACATTGGCAGAGAAGCGATTTCTCTTTGGGGAATGTAAAGATTACTGCATTATAGAAAAATGGAGAGGTTCTGAGCGGGTTCTCCCGCCTCTCACAAAAATGCTCAGACTCTGGAAAGCCTGGGGGGAAGAGCAACCTAATTTGCACTTTGTCTTGGTCAAGGCAGATGCTTTTATTCCCTTGCCTTTGTGGAGGACATCTGAAGCCAAGTTAGTTCCAAACCTAGAAATGCACTTGGATCTGAGTCCAGCAAATTATATGAAGATGTTGTCGGTGGACAAACAAAAGAAAATTCTTAGAAAAACTTTTAAGAAACTGGCCAAGCTTAAACAGGAAGGAGTTCTGCAGGAGAGGGACAATATAGAGACACTAATCCATCTCATCCTTTCCCAAGACCATACTATTCACCAACAGATTAACAGAATGAAGGAACTAGATATGGAAATTGAAGAGTGTGAAACCAAATTCCAGCTAGAAAGTGATGGGGAAAATTATGTTCAAGAATCTTATTTAATGTCTTCTTGTAGCAGTTCTGAACAGCTAATGGAAATGCCTCACAACCATCAGCAGGAAAGTTCAAACAAATATGATGGGATTTTACAAGTGGAAGAAGGACTAAGGCACCACAAGTTAATGATTGAAAAGCTCTCTGCTGAAATTGAACAAGAGGTTAAGGAAAGTGAAAAAATTGGAGATGTACGGACCGAAGAAGCATCTAAAGATGAAGTGGAAAACACTGATCTAGAAAGTGTTAAGAATGAACTGGAGAGAAGTATGAACGATGCTCTAAGGATTCATTCTCAGTTGAATTGCATAGAGCAGGAATTAAAATATCGGGACTTGATGCTTCAAAGGAAAGAAAAAGAATATGAACTTCTTGTAGAAGAGCTTAGTGGTTTGCATGCTAAAGATAAAAATGTATTCAGGTATCCAACCAATGAAGAGGAAATGAAGGACAATGAAATTGGAACCTGTACAAAAAGCTTTCCAGGAACAGACCTTCTTCAAAAAATGACAAATGTAGACCTAAATGATACAGACTCCGACACTGGAATCAGTTCTACTCACAGCCAAGACTCAGAGACAGCTATAGGAGACACATTGCTTTGTCCACATAGTTAAAAACAATTATTTTAACTGAGGCAAATGTAATATTTGCACCCTTTAAAAATCACATAGGAAATGTGGCACTTTTAAAAATTGAATCTAGTTCTAATGGGATTTCCCCCCCATAAAAATGAATCAGGCAAATCATAGAGCCAAATCTTATAAACAGAAAGGAATATACAGTAAAATTATATTCCCTTTTTTCAAATAATATGCAAATTCAACTGTTAATCGATCATGTAGATACAGACTAATTAACCAGACCTGGGAGAGATGGACAGAAGTATAAGTCCATATATCAATACAAGTTCTCCTTTGTATGCATTATCAGTCCATAGAATTCTATGGGGAATGTTGTCTTTTGTTTTTATATACTGATTCACTGCCAATTCAATGCAATAACAATGTGGATTTTTGCGATGCAGTCTAATCTTTGAATGTCTGTGATATTTGTGGAAAATGTATGGCATTAGAGCTAGCAGTACAGCAGATTTCTTGTGCTGCCTTTTATTAAATCATAAGACAAAGCTTAACAAACTTGCTCTTCCAGTCAAAGTTCTAGAGTTGCATATAAACAATGTTTTATCAAATTTTTGATAGATCATTTACTACTGTTGCATATCTATAAATAAGGTGCAGATTTTAAAGATCAGTTGTTTTCCTAAATATAAATGTAAGAAAATGAAGTAAATAAATTTTACAGTGCCATAACATAAATAAGAATCTGATAACTCTTTAACCAGCATATGCTAGTTAAGCAAGAACAAGTAAGGACAATGCTTGATGTATTATAAATGAAGCCTACGAATATGCCCAGATTACAGCATATGAATGCCTTGGACTAATGTAGTGATACAGTGAGAAAGGCCATCAATAAAAGGCCACTTTCTAGAATGGACAATGAAAGCATTATTTTCATGTTTTGTTTTGTTTTTTTACATTCGGACTTGATGTTTCACTTTTTGCAAACATCATCTATCCTATTGTTATTTTTAATGACTGGGAAAATTATCTTCTTTGGATTCCAATCCCCCATTAACCTCTGGACATTATGAAGAGATTTTCCCTAAATATTTTGTTTTTCTTTTTTCTTTTTTAAAACATGGCTGAATCATTTGGTATTATGCTGAATGCCTTCATGGGAATATTTTTTAGTTCTGTTACCTATCTTGTTCCTACTGGAAACACAGACAATTTGTTATGTTATGTTATCTTAGTTTTATAATAATTTATTAATATGATAAATATATACAGATAGCCCTTGACTTACAGCCATTCATTTAGTGATCAAAGTTAAAATGGCACAGAAAAAAGTGACTTATGACTGGTCCTCGCGCTTATGAACCCTGCAGCACCCCCATAGTCACATGATCAAAATGTAGATGATCGGCAACCAGCCGGCATTCTGGGACCATATGATCGCTATTTGTGACCATCCCAGCTGGCTTCTAACAAGCAAAGCCAATAATGGGAACCAGATTCACTTAATGACTGTATGATTCAGTTAACAATTGCAATATTTTGCTTAAAAATCATTGCAGAAAAATAGTAAAATTGGACATGATTCACTTAAGAACTTCCTTGCTTAGCAACAAAAATCCTGGTCCCAATTGTAATCATAAGTCGAGGATGCCTGTAGATATACATATGTATACATACGCACAAACAATGTAATTTTCAAATCTCTGTTGTTGAAAATATGCTAACCTATATTATTTGGAAAATTTCTGCAGTTCATGTAATATAAAAAAGATAATTATTCATATCTGGCAATGTTTCAAAACAGTTACTTAATTCTATGAAATGCCATTATGTTGTGAATCAGAATTAAATTTATGTTGAATGCCTTTCATTCATCACTTCAATGTATATATTCAAGTGTCTGTGGATAAAAAGTGTCTGTTTATTGTGTATTCAAGCTTTATTAATTTATGGGATGCCAGCAGTTAAGACTTCTTTCAGTACACACCCCTTTTAAAGCTGTAGGATTGACTGAGGTGTACCTCCACGTGTATTAATTTATTTTTCTTGGATCGTCCCATAGTTGAGTTAAATCTAATGTGCAATATTTGTCAAATTTCCTTTTCTTATGAATATTTTACAAAATAAGTAGTTGCATTACATTCTATAGCCCATATGGATATTCATATGTTCTTTTTATATTAAGTTATAAATGTTGGGTGAAAAGTAATCCATACAATCTATAGAAGACCAAGACGTACCTACCTTACAGTACTTATTTAAAAATCAGTAACCATTACATTTGCTTTGAAATTTTCCTGGAAATAACAATAGTGGAATTATGGTGTGTGTGTGTGTGTGTGTGTGTGTGTGTGTGTGTGTTCCTTTGCCCATTATTATATCAAAGTGGGAGTGGGAGAAACATAAGATTCAATATATCTAACGTATCAAAAATCTAAAGGTTGAGGAAGATATTGTGTAGGAAATGTGTGATTCAAGTTTCTTCCCTTACAACCAGAGCCCATTAAGATAAGCAAAAACCTAGCCCAATCCTATACATATTTATTTTAAATTAAGTACTGTGAAATATATTCAAGCTTTACTCCTAATGTAACTATATTTTCACGTCAGTGGACCTTGTAACCATTGACTTCCCAGATAGATTCATGTTGCATTACATTGTGGTTTGTTTTAATCACTTGAAAGAATCTCTGTCTCAGCATCCCTTTCACAACACTATAGTTTCAAAATGGTTGTACTTTGGTTTTGATATTTTAAAGGGAAAAATAGTGCCTTACAAGACTTTAGACACTCGTTCCATTTGTAGCCTCTCAGAAATGTGCTAAAAAATTTGTTGTACCCTCTCATTTGACATTATATTATTGACATCTATATGTAGCTATGTAGGCCATGTTTTTTTTAATTCTTGGTCAGAAGAAAATTACACAACAATGTTCCAAACAAAGCATGACAAGAGGATATACATCAGCATTAGACCTAATTAGGGTGGAAATCCAAACTGTATTGCACCCTTCTAAAACATGTGAAATATCAACTAACATTTTAGATATACTGCTATATTATTCTATTCCATTTTCTTGAATACATTTTAATATTCTAAATTATCATGGTTGAATGGAAATTCCAAACTGTTTAGGATTGGGTGTACAATTCATTTGAAAGTTTGCAAACCAAATTCATTTTGGTTTGCAAAAAAATAGTTTGGAATATCTTCTTGCTCTGAGGGGTAGAGTTAGAAAAATGATTTAGTATTTCACTAAATCTCAGCTTTAACCATCTAATTCTAATTGTTGTTATGTCTCACTTAATTCAATAGGGGTTTACTCATTAATAAATTTCCTATTAGTTTTAGTGGCAATTACCAAGTAATTTTCATTGGGTCAAGGCCAATGGCTGAAACCTGGTCATAAATCATTTATTTTGTATTGTATTGTAGTATGTGTGAAAACATTCCTTATTGAGTATAATATTTTTCCAGATTAAAAAGTAATGTTCAAATTAAAATATTTATAATTTACAAATTAACTAACAACCACTGTTACTTCTATCAAGAATACTGTTGCAGAATTTAATTAATAATATTTTGTATAGAAATGACCCTGGGCAATACTTAGGATTGTTCTCTGTGTGTTCCAAATAAAACAACTCTATCAAATTAAAGTTCTTTCTGTGTTATATTATTCTGACAAGTGAATTATTCAAACCCATGCAACTGTGTGAATACACCTCTTCTCCTTCTAGCTATGCCTTCATTCAGATATTCTACTCCACTTCCTCTGCTCCCAGATTTTGTTGTCCCCATAAAAAAATGAAATATTTGGGACAACAAATATGTTCCATTCAAAATGAGGGATTTACTCTACTTTCTTTGCTTTCTTTCTTTGCTTTTTTACTTTGTTTCTTTCCTCAATTTACTTATGAAGGAATATCAGAAACCAGAATGCTTCACAGCTTCCTCTGGTTGTATCATCTTGACCTAGAAATGTACTTGCAGAAATCTGACGTTAGCCAGAATAATACTTTCCTATCTGGTAATCTCCTGTACCTAAACTCATTGCAATATACGAAAATAGAGGGGATTTTCTGGGTGTGATTATGGTCTAATATAAGAATTCAACCAGTTGGGATAAATCACAATTTAACAAGGGAATTTATTTTAAGTGATAAATTGGATAAAATTGTGGCAACTGCAATTCTTGGCTATTTTTTGCTTAAGTACGGCATTTGCCTTGAACTTGAATCGAATGTTCAGAACCAGACCCAATGCTACCAGCATAGTAGCACTAGCAGAGGAAGTATTACACCCACACAGTACATCTCAATTATATCTACTTCCCTTTAAAAGGACACAAAAGGAACCTAGCTAATGTTTAATTGTGGCAAGGGACAATATTTGTTGGGTACTTTTCAGAAAAGTTCATTTCAGTGTACTTAGAACAAATGTCAAAAGCCCCAGTAAAGAATGCCATGAAGGTTAATATTGATACAGTCCTTTTTAGCTTGTAAAGTATTGATTGTTTCGCTGGTCCTGCTGCTAAAAGGAAATCAAATGTCAGCAGGGATGGAGATTCTTAATTCTTTTCAAGAACATATTTCCTTATTCAGCCCACAAACTCACCCATCTTGTATGCTGAAAGCACCAAATGTGTTCCCCACTCCTTCTTTGTTTAAAGTCTAGATTTAAACTCATGCCAGGGTGAAAAACTATCATGAATACAAATTAAGCTTTTATTGTTATTCTAAATATAAGTTGTTAGTTGAGAAAGTTTCTTTTATCAAGAATTCTTAGATCTCAAACATATCTCCCTGCATCAATGACACAAATGCATGATATTCCAGAAGTTCTGTGAGATTTTGCTAAGTCGTAATTTTCAGAGCTTCAACACATATCATCAGCAAAAAACCCAAACTTTAAGTTTCACTTTTGCTCTCTACTCCTGCAATTCTCTACTCCTGCCTTTTTATTCAATATTTCAAGAACTAAAATAAACAGGTAAGGAAATAGCAAACATCCTTGTGTTCTGTTCAGTATCTCATAAAGTTCTGTTAGTTCTCCATTAATAATTATATTTGCTTTCTATGAGCTATAATTGATCTCACCCATTTAATAAAAAATATATCTAAATTTCACAACTTACAAAACTTTAAACAAGATAGTTCAGTTCAAATCATCAAAGGCCTTGGCTGCATGTAAGAAAATTAGTACAGCTTGTTTTTTATTATGTTGCTCCAAATATTTTAAAATATCCAACAAATTTTTAATACTATCCCTTAACTATCTTTTAGATAAAATTTAAATCGACCTGCATGAATAAATTGTTGCAAAATTATGTTAACCCCTTTTAACAACTTGTAGTCATTATTCAGTAATGATATTACTAAATATCATTTGCTAAAGTCAAATTCTATATTTCTTTCGTATTAATGCAACATTAGCCTCTTTCCAGCAGTCCAACATCTTTCCCCTTCTGTCTGTAAAACAGAATTCATTATATTTTGTAAAGGCTATAAGAGCTCATCTTCAAAACATTTGCAATAAGAAGCCAGTAAAACAACTGGTCCCAGAGCTTCAGTTCTCAAGCTCACATAGTTATCATGTATATCTTCTAGTTTCTTCTGTTAGCCAAATTAACAGAATATTATTCAAATGAGCACAATATACTGCAGCAAACCAGAACACTAGAAAAAGGAAAATGATTGCCTATACAACATCTTCCAACAAAATGGATACCGACACAACTTTATAAAAAAGTACCTGATCACTCAACCCTACAGCACAACCAACAGATAATGCTACAAAACATCCTAAACATCTCGGAAACAATCAACAGATATTAAAACCACATCACTGTAACACACAAACTTACTAAAGGCCTCCAAAATATCTTAAATAAACCAAAAGACCAAGTAGGTCAAGAAAAATAAATGTCATCTATAATACAGTATAATGACTGTAACAGTCACTAACTAGGACAGATGGGCAGAAGAGTAGTAGAGTGCATCCATGAACACCAACTAGCAGCCAGAAGTTAATTTCACTGCACTTGGACAGACTCAACCATAAAGAATTCCTTGAAAGTAGAGATTCAGACAAATCAGTTATCCATAGAGACATAGAGAAAAATCATATTTACATATCATTCAAAAGAGGCAATAAAAAGTTAAGGAAACAAAAACATCCAAGCACATCCTTTACAGCAGCCAACACCCACATAAGCAGGGATTAACAACAGACAAATAATCATGCAGACAATAATAATCAAGGAACTACCAAGGAGAAAACCACACCCCCATCAATACTGACAGGGTAAGTCACTGTATGTAAACAGGGTGCAAACTCGACACTCAACAGCATTGAGATGTTATCTAGTTAGGTAATGAGATATCTGCAAGCAATAACCAAGCTCAGAGAGCACTAGGAATGCCACAGGATCTTCTCTACCAGTATCTTGTAATATGAAAATCTTCTGCTATCTGCTTGGAGCACAATTCAAATGATTGAAATAAAATTAGTCACTATAATTTGGGTCTGTTTCTCAGGGAATTTTGAAAGCCTTTCTGTCAGGTAGACAAGTTGTTTATGAATTTAAAGATTTAGTAATTATATTTTAATTGTGTCTGCAGGAGTTGCAGATATTTCAGTTCAGGCATCAAATGCAATCTTAAGGTAAACCACTCCAAACTCGATTGCAGAAAATACGACTTCAGCAACAGAGTGGTCAATGCCTGGAAAACATTACTCTCACTCTGGTTTCATCTCCAAATCCCCACAACTTTAACCTTAGGCTGTCTACTATTGATGTCACCCCTTTCCTAAGAGGTCTGTAAGGAGATTGAGAAATACAAATAAATAAATAAATGAATGAATGAATGAATGAATGAATGAATGAATGAATGAATGAATGAATAAATAAATAAATGAATGAATGAATGAATGAATGA
>JANHFT010005917.1:0-18681 GCA_032467955.1 Pseudoxenodon macrops | reverse complement strand
AAGAATGATAAGGTGCAACATGTAATGATAGTCATAGGGTACAAATAAGCAATCAGGAAACAATATCAATAAGAAGTAATAGGATACAAGCAATAAGTTATAGTCCTGCAGTCGTAAGTAGGAGGAGATGGGTGATAGGAAAGATGAGAAGATTAATAGTAACAGTAATGCAGTTACTTATTTATTTCTGACTATAAATCAAATTCTACTTTATCAGACCTTCTGTTTAATATTATTCTAAAGGAGCTTCTCCTTTAGAGCAATGACTTCAAAGTGGCATTATAAACTGAAGAAAACAATTTCATTTTAATGAAGTAATCAGGTGTCACATCTGCATTACAAGTGGAGTTTTATCATGAACACTAAGGGAAAGGGGTTTGAAATGGTAACGTACTATGATTCAGAGGTTTAAAAGTTTGTATAACAGATTATTGTATTTCTCAAAATGGATCTGATAAGCAAAGTAAAACATCTGATCACAAAAAATAAAAACGGCTCTAATTCAGGAAATGCCTTTATTTATTCATTAAAAGATGTAATGATAACATCTTCACTCCAGAACTTCTCAAACCCTGTATGCTACAACCAAATTTCTTTTTCTTGTCCAAAGTTTCATTAACTTGCATAGACATGTATAGTGATTTGCCATATATTGTATGGTTTTAGCCTCAGAAAGTTTGTATCACATATAATTTAAAAAAAAAAACAACCATTAAATATATTTGCAAACTTCTCCTTGAAAAGAGAATTTATAGTAACAGAGTATTAAATATAAGTTCCCCAGTAACTTCACAAAGATAAATATAAGGATTAAAGATGAGGCTTATAATGACTTCAGCAGAATCAAGACAGTATAGTAACTGCCTATTATAAGATTATATGGCAGAATTTCTGCTGAGCTGCAAAGTAAACCATGAGCCTCCAGCAGCAATGTCTTCCTTTCATTAAAATTTTCTAAGTCCCAGAAAGGCCTTCATGTAGCAGTCATTTGATAAGAGCACCCGTGTCATCTTCCCAAAATTGCAGCTATGTCAGATAGCCTAAAACACGTTTACCTAGCTATTCCAATAGTTGTAGTATGCTATATCAGGACCTCACTGCTGCCATGAAAAACACGTCTCTGGGTTTTGTTTTTGTTTTTTGGTTGATTGATTGTATCCTGGGTTTTACTATGTTATTATTTAAAATTCTTTATGATAAAACTGCTTTGCAACAAGGAATTATGTAAAATATTATTTGATAGGTAGTAGATAGGCAGATTATTGTTTTGGTTCCAGTTGGCAATGGATCTGTTTTTAACTATGACAGCCACCTCTAGCAATATTTGCAACCTCAGCCCTACCAACTATTTGCATACTCCTGAATTAGCATCCTGGGTAGCTGCTTTGTCTTCATTTATTGCCTTCTTCCTCTCTATTTCAAAAAGGCATCTACCTTGAACATTCAGCAAAAAAAACAAAAAAAGCATGCACTCCATCATGCATTACTCTGCTCACATGAGACACATTTGTGCCATTTTGCCAGGCAAGCAAACAGACAACAGACAGAGGTCAGAAACTGGAGGGCACAATGGCATATACCACAAAATCTTTCCAACATCCCTAAAATAGGCTACTTTTATCAAATACAACAAAAGACCATCAAATCTCCCGAACTGAAGTATAATCTAACCTACATACTGGCCGCCGGCTTTTGCACATGGAATGGGGAGCTGTTATCACCTAGCAGTTTCATAATGAGTGCATCATATATAATGTAATTTAAACACTTAGCACTATTGTGATTAAAAATCACAGACAAGATTCCATCACAGATATGCAAGTCAGGTCTCTCAGTTCCTTTCATACTTTATTGGCATAATTGAAAAATGTTCCATTAGATACAAATTCCCTTCAATCATAGCCTGAATCCCTGGACCTATATCTTCATGTCACTTATACTTTCAAATGCTAAGCCTATCTCTGGAATGTAATCTGTCCATCAAGTTCCAACATGAAATTTTCTGCATATAAATTGGGAAGTTTTTAAGTGGAAAGCACAAGGCATGCCTTAGCTTGGACATGCCCAGAGTATGTCTACTGTTATATTTATGTGGTATAAAGTTTATGTGGTATAAAGTGTTTGTAACTACTTATTTACAAATTTAGGGTCATAGTTATATCTCCTGTCCCATTTAATCTCTAAGATGATATACTAAAATACTTGATGATACAGGAGTCATAGAATGTAATCAGTTAGGCTAAATTTAGAGTTAGACAGCTGGGAAGAATAAACTGGAAAGCTAATTATGAACCAAGTTCAAACATTACTAAAGGTTAAACTAAGCTTATAATTAGTTCTGTCCTGTTGCTTCAGACCATTCCTTTTTTTATTGAGGTTTGCTGGAAGTTAATAAGATTTCATTCATTAGTTCAACAGCTAATAGATGTCAAGATTCTAGGAAATGTATTTGTCTTTGACTTCTGAGTAGCGTACCTAAAGTGGCCTTCCATGCTATCATGAAATCACTGTCAAGAGCAGAAAAGAAGATTATAAATATACCCATAAGGATTGTGTTAGGATAGGGAGAACTGAAAGGGGAGATCTTGCCTTGTTTCTTTTGATATCAGAAGCATGAAGAGATATTCAATATAACATTAATTTAAATTAAGTCTTAATTAAATATAGGCTCCATTTAGCTAGCTTGTTTTACCTGACTCCATTCCTAGCGTTCATATCAAAACATTAAACAAAATATTGTTTATATCTGAATAGTTCATTGTCTCAGCAACATAATCTCCCTGATATAAGTCGCCATGATGGCACAGTGGTTAGAATGCAGTACTGCATTCTACCCACAGCCTCACTCAGCTTTCTATCCATCTGAGTTTGGTAAAATGGGGATCCAGATTGTTGGGGGCAATATGCTGACTTTCTAGACCACTCAGAGAGTGCTGTAAGGCACTGTGAAACAGTATATAAATCTAAGTACTATTGCTAGAAGTAATGTTCACCGATACATATTGAGATACAGTATGTGGGTTCCTACCAGTTTGGACCGGTTTTATAGAGTAGGTAGTAAGTTGTTGGTGATGTTACAAAGTCGGTTCTGGTCCGTGGACACCACCATTTTTTGGGGGGAGGGGTTTGAATTTTTCCTGGGTTTTTTTCTTCTGTGCATGCGCAGAAGCTGTGTTTCTGGCACTGTGCATGCATCACTATCTTGTTTTTGGCCATTTTTTGAAGGGGGGGATTTTCTGGAATTTTTTCCTATTACGCATGCGCGCACCCATGAGGTGCACGCATACCCCTGCAGTATGTACTTTTTTGTTCATTATGGTGGCAAATAGAAACTTCAATCTTAAAAAAAACACAGTTTGATTAGTTAAACTTGATGTTTTGTACAAAAAAAACCCACCAAGCTGTTTTTATGGCTATTAATTGATAAAGCTTCGTTCCAATGGATTCATCCATCACACGTATTCACATGTGCCATCCTTTGATGCTGCCTTGCCATTTTCTCATTAAATATGTTCATTTTTTAAGATTGTTTTAGTGACTGGTGTGGATTTGGCAAGAATCAGAATGTCAATAATAAATATAAATATAAAGCAGATTTGGTTTTATTTATATTACCGAAAATTGGAGTGAGGGAGGGAAGAAGAGTTTTCTAATCAATTGTCCCTTTATGTTTTTTATAAGATAAGTGATACATTTCTGATTACACTACTGTGGGGTTGTCCATAAAATATACGAGAGGCAAGCTGAACACTAGTGGAATTGGATACTAGTTAAAATGAAGGGATGGGGATATAAAAATACAAACATTTCAAGAGCTCTTAAAAGCATGACTTTTTCTATTGTATAACATTACATAACATTATATTTCACTACCTGAGAATATATTGCAGAATAAAACTGATGCTTGATAAAAACCATTTACCTAATGCCCACAAAGCCAGGTGACGTTATTTTGAGACCTAATGAAATCAATCCCAAAGTACTGTTTGCCACACAGACAAAAAAATAATATTTGTTGTTTTATCCAAAACATGGTACCTGAATTCGGCAGATCAATTCTGCTTGGGAAAGCCTTCCTGTATGATGTCAGGGAGAATACTCACTTAATTTCACATTAATTCCAGGTCTATCCATATTATTTCCAAGTTTTTCTGGAAGTGATAAAATGTGCTTCTTCTTACATATGAAACTGCAGAGACATATCTTCAAGTTGATATACATAAACATCTCCTAGTGAAATTGGTTTCGTTGTTTCGTCAATTATTTTTCAATCGCAGCAACATCACTTGGAATTCCTCAATATAAATTTGTTTAAATCTACTTCTATTTTGAGATGTTATTGTTTTAATGAAGTAATACTTGGAGCCAAGGTAAGTTCTACTTAACTCCCACTGAACTCAGGGAGATTTAAGGCCTATTCACATCATATTACAAATTAATGTTCTAGTGTTTTGCCTTATTACAATAAATATAGTAAGCTGCCAGGAGTCAGAATGGAAACTTGATAGATAATAAGATGTCATTTTTACTATAAGGTGCTTTGGCCATTGTTAAAGTGAGACATGAATAACAAATTAACTGTTAATATTTGTTTTGAAATGCTCAAACTATTATTGTCTCTTTTTCAGTTAATAGAACATAATCCCCAAGGAACATCAGAAACAAGCTGTTCTTTTTCCCTCTGGGGAGGGGGAGGAGTATACTTTAGGAGTATTTGTACAGTATAACCTGATTGTATTTCTCCCTGATATTTATAGGAAGAAATTCTAGTAGCCAAAATATTGGATGCTAAAAAAAAAACAACCATTGAGATGATTAGACACTTTAAAAACAAATCTGAAAGTCAGTATTTGTATGTACCTTATAAATAAAATTATTGACAACTGGCTTTTCTCTTTTTTTTGTGATAATCAAAACCAGGCATTGCCGAGTTTTAAGGCCTTGAAAATGTTCATGTTATGAAATGATCTCCTTCTGTCTTCTACCATTGGAATAGGTAAATCTGTTCTCTGAGGAGACTATTTCACAATGACTCAAATAATTTTGCTCCCTTGGATTTCAGGGATTTGCTGAGAGTGGCAAAACAATATTTTTCTGAAAAAATAATCCAAAATACATCTCATTCTCAATTCTTTCATCCAGCCAATTGAAGAAATCTATGGAGGGGTCACATCTTATTTATCTCCTTTGATATACTGATCAGTTAACCCTACCTGATTGCACAAGAGGGGGGGAAACACTTAGAAGAGTGAAATGTGAAAAGGTTTTTTATGTTTCTAGGTAAAAGAAAAGAATGAACAGAGATTTTAAATTATTGTAATATAATCATACATCAAAATCTACCAAAGATATTACTAATGACAGCATAATTATTTGCTTGCCTTTGATATAGCTATTACTTTGACCAAAAATCTTTTAAAGAGCTTGCAGGGAAATGCAAATTATTTTATTCAAATATAATGTGGTGTAAGTACCTTCCTCCCGTCTTGAAAAAAAAAATCATATGGCTAAGTAATTGGTGTAAATCCTTTGCTTGTAGGCCATACTGTAGATACAATCAAGATACATTTTACTGCTGGAATAATTTCTGATTCGGAGAGGCCATTTCCAAAATAACAGTGCTATTTTTCTGTGGCTCTCTAAATTAGATAAGCATTTGAGGAAAAGGATGATTATATGGCTGCTGGGTTCTCCCTACAAGCAGATAAAAAATACACTGCACATTATCTGTGTTTCTCAAACTTGGCACCTTTAAGATGGATGGATCTTAAGCTTTTAGAATTCCCCAGGCAGTCAACAAATAAAGCTTCCCCTAGGAGAGTGTCTGGGAGGCCCCAATTCATTCCTACCTACCACCATTGTCAAATTCACAAATTCATTTGTCATTCACAAATGAATAGAAATGCTACCATACAACAGCTCAGCTCCTATTCTTCATATTGAGGATCATTGAGAAGTCCCCAGAATCTTTATTTTGATTCTACTCTCTCAACAACCTTCTCCAAGAAGTGAAAATTAGAGAGAAAATGACAGCTGACAATAACCATTTGAATGAGGACTGACCTATTAAGAAGCAGACAATCCAGTAGCCTTTTTAAAGCAATAAGAATCTTCCCTCATAGATTTTGATCATTCCTGGGTACAATCCCAATAATTATTATTAATATTATTATTATTCCTAGCCATCTGGACCAATAGAATAAAATTTTACAGGGTGAGATTGTCAGCCAACCATACTTCTTTCATGACTCTCCATTTTCCCCTCACTGGGTTCTGTCTTCTCACCATCTGAAGCAACTGACCACAAATGATCACTGAGCATATTTACACCATTCCACCTACACTGGAACTGTTTAAGACTTACTCCTTAGTTGTATTGTTCTATTTAATTTTCTATATAAAGCAGATGGCATAAAGACAGTACTCTTTGGAGGGAATAAATTTTATGGAGAGATTACATTTTAGACAGTTTATTAATCATTTCACTGTATTATTTTAAAGAAACCAGGTAACACTTAGCAGAGCTATCTATGTGGCATCTCCCTCATGCCCCAAAAATTCATTATATAGAAGTCTACTGAATATAGATATAAAGACTAACAATGGGATGGAGCTGCCTTATGTTGTGTCAGAACATTATATAGTATTATTTTCTGAGTCCTATGTGGCAACATCAGGAAATGAATTTGTATAAAGCATGTGCTTTAATGTATCAAAGTTTCAACTTGCCCCCAAATTAGGACAAACAAAGGTATGATCATAATCAGAATGTTCATGGATGTTTTAAGTGTATTATAAATTTTTTATGAGTTTCTTAAGAATCCATAGGAAAGAACATTAATTCTAAGGAATAACATATAAAGTCACGAGTAACAATTAGTGAGAAACAAAGCACACTTATTTTGGTAGGAATCTTCCTAGTATGTGTCATTTGCATTTTTCCTACTACAGAATACACTGATGTGCACACAAAGACGTCTGAACAAAGAAATGTTCAGCTAGTTCAGAATGGATAATTTATAACTAGAGTAGTGTCAGCAGACACAAGCACATGCCAGACCTGTTCTACCTTCCCTAAATAGCTGTTACTATTATGATTAACTGTAATGTTAAAGAAAGAAATGGGATTCATATCTGTTAGAAGCTCTCTTCAAACTCACATGTGACAGCAAGGAGATGACATCAATAAGAGAATGTAATGTGAAATTTAAAAAAAGTATTTTTCATATAGTTTATGGGACATAATCCAGCCATAATTAAATGCTGTGAACTTCCAATCATTTCAACACTTCTATAATCAGTTGTTAATTAAAGCACTCAAAAAGGCTTATATTTTGACTGACTTCCCACCTTTTTTCCTGTAGTCAAAACAAAAAAATAAATAATTGCAAGGGCACGAGGGCTTCTTTGGAAGTTCTTGAGATTTAAGAATAGGAGGTGATGCATTTCATGAAATATGTGCTTATTGGAACATTAAAAAAAATATTTAAAATGTCTCAGGAGTTGGTGAGGGGGTTGTTTTGGGTTGGTAGTGATTTTAATTTTGATTTCAGTTATGCTTTGTATCCATTGGGGTAGAGAGAATGGGGAGAAAGGATGGAAATGCTTGTTGAATTAACCCCCTTCTATGCTTAAATTATAAGAGAATTACAAATTCTCTGTGGAATTTGTAATTTAGACTTAAGTTAATATAGGTAGTCCTTGACTTACAACAGTTCATTTAGTGAGTGTTCAAAGTTACAATGGCACTGAAAAAAGTGATATATGGCCCTTTTTCACACTCACAACTGTTGCAGCATTGGTAAGGTTATGTGATCCAAATTCAGATGCATGGCAACTGACTCAGATTTATGATGGCTGCAGTGTCCCAGGGCCATGTAATCATCTCCTACAACCTTCTGACAAACAAAGTCAATGGAGAAGCCAGACTCACTTAAAAACAGTATTACTAACTTAATAACTGCAGTGATTCACTTAACAACTGTAGGAAGAAAAGTTGTAAAATGGGGCAAATTAACTTCACAAATGTTTTCCTTGGCAACATAATTTTTGGACTCAATTGTGGTCATAAGTCAAGGACAACCTGTAATTACTATTTGTAATTGTTTGACTTGCCTTCCCATAAACGTTAATTATTATTTTAATTTCAAGGCTGCCCAACTTCATAGTGACTCCTGGATAATAATAAATAAAGACGGTCATTACTTTTGATCAGAATTTATTCTGTTTCATCCAGGAGCTTTGCTTCATCTTGGAAAGAGATGCAGTACACGCTCAAAACGATGAATACAATTTGGTGAAAATTTGATCATTGTGTTTTAGTTTTTTTTAAATAATGCTTTATCAATACATGCGGTCCATTTTGTATATCAAATGTATGAAAAAGTGCTAAAACATGGTATTTTGAAAAGGCAGCGTAAATTCTGCCAGATGATTGGCTATAGAAAAAAAAATACTGTGATTCAAATGTTCTTTAGTAAGCACACCTACAAACCTAGAAACTGGGATTTTATCTAAGATCCCTTGAAGAAGGAAACAGTAGATGTTGCTAGAAAGGGTATAATTAGTTCATATAGTTCAAGACTGCATGTATTTTTCTTTTAATCAGCATGTACAAAATATGAGGATATACTGTACAGGCATCCATGCAGCAATTTACATACCAAATTGTACAATCTAGGAGATATTGTATATACCGATTTCTTGTCTAACATCTGCTTTATAGAAATAGTAATTTTTAGCTTCATCGATTAAAGACTTGGGCAGGACAACCCTGCTATTTAAAAAAAACCAGGATAACTTAAGATATAATGTTAATTAACGTTACACAATGTTGCAATCTCAGTCTCTGACCTTCAGAATGTTCTAAATAGGAATAATTTATTGTTTTCTCATTGGAAAGGTAACTGGGGTTTAAGAGTTTCAATACCCTATATTGTAAACATTTCAAGCAATGGTTTGGAATATTAAATTATGTCTGGAATACTGCAAGATTATGGTTTTGTGTGATCTATCATTATCAAACAATTGGATTATATTACTAATTCAAAGAAAAGATCATTTTACCATTGCATTTTCTGTGTTAGGTGAAAAAAGCTAACATTTCCTAAATATCAATAATCCAATAGCAATTATTTAGAGATCAACTCCAAAATAGGAAGGAGTTAGAATAGTCAATTATTAGTAGGCTAGATGATTGGAAAGTGCTTCATGTTCTTTTTAATTTCAAGGAATCTGAAATATTGCTAATATTGATGAAGCATCAATTAGTATTAATATTATCTGTTAAGGAAAATTAACTATCAAGGAAAAACAGAGGGCTTGATAAATAAATACCGTAATCATTAAAATGTTGCTGTGGTGTGTAATAATAGACAAATTCCACGGAAGATTTGTAGAACAATCTTCATTTTCCCATCTGTCCTAACATTCAGCTCTTTTTTCTTGCCAGGAGAAAAGGCATTCCATGGGGATCCAAAGAGGAAGCTTTGGGTCCCCACTTCTTCTTTCTGTGAAGCAGTTATCCTACCCTGTGTTTTAGTTCTGTGCGGAAAGTAGCGATTGGCAGAATCCACTACGTAATTTTCCAATCAGAAAAAGCACTTGGGGACACCAGAGGGTTTTCCTTAGCAAAGCAATTCTCCATAAAGGACAAAATGGGGAGCATTGGCTCCATGCCTCTGTGTGTGTGTGTGTGTGTAGTCAAAAGTAATTAGTGCATATTGTGGTAGGGAAAATCTGTGAAGCAGCTACTCTTGCAACCATTTCAAATGGAGATATGCAAAGCTAGTTCTGCCCAATCTTTAGAAAGAAATAAAAAAATTGATTTCTCTGATGCAAAGTTTAACTCAATAATGTTAAAATCATTATGTTTGAATGGAAAATATTGTTTTAAATGTTCATTTTAATGTATTTTTTTAAAGCACCAACTAATTATTTTTCTTTCACTCTATTTACAGACAACACGTAAATATATTTAACTGGGGATCCACATGGAGATGGAGGAAGAACAGATTTCATCACTTAGAGTCTTCTTTATGCAATGTTCCAGTCTCATGTTGCTTCTGTATGATTTAATTTCTGACTATACTTCACACAGTTTATGTATCACAACAAGGAAAGAAAAATAAATAAATAACACAAACCCTAAAATGGGTTCATGGAAAATTAGTCTGTAGATGTCAACATTCATAATGATAGATAATTGGAGAATCATGTCTATGAAATTCGTTTTGAAGAAATATAAGGAGATGGGCAAGAGATGAAAAACACTTGTTGAACCACAAGTATTAATTAGTTATACCTTTTACGCAGCAGATATCCTGAAAATTATGAGTCAGGCATCTGATAATAAAAGGCATTATTATGAGTAAGTATTTAATTCGCAATTTTCTCAGTAACATTTGCTTCTGCTCTCAAGTTATAACATGAATGGGTGTGTGCAAATTTTGGAGAACTGAAGACCCGGGGAAAAAGAGCATTATCACCATCAGGACTTTAGTTCTGTGCAATCTCCTTTAAAGCTTACAGAATGGGGTTTATTGTCCATTATTTGAGTTGTCTTTCTAATCATAATGCATTTTCCTCATTTCCCACAGGTCCCTGAAATTTTCGTCCAGCCACTCCTCAACTACACAGCAAGTAGTCATAAAGAAAAGTACAAAAGCAAAAAGATAACCATATTTTATTTAATGCACCGAGCATCTTATGTTGAAATAGTGTAGGTTTTGAATGTCACCAGAGAAAATTGCTATATTTTCTATTGTCATTTTCTGTTACTTGCAAAGCTCTCGAAAAGGAGGGTGAAAGAATTCGGTGCTTTTAGTCAGTTTATAATAACTAAAAATTTCAAAGGCTTTTGGGAATTATCCTAAATGTATAATGCACTACAATAAATTTTATTTGCTTATGCAGATCATGCTTTTCCTTAAGCTGTGTCCTGGTTTTATGCAAAACAGAGATGGAATCCAAAAAGCCAGGAAAATCAGGAGAATCAGGCAGTTTAAATGAGTATAAAGATTAATTGCAAGCTGAAGCTCTCTACAAAAATCTGAGCTATTAATTGTCAATGGAAATTAGTGAGAGATAGTAAAGGCATTCAAGGTAAGCTGGACATGGGTCTCTTGTGGGTATGCACTCACTGTGCAGGGACTCATGACTGATGACACGTTTGACCCCTCCCTTTGGCTCAGCCTGGTCATCCCCTACATCTGGCCATGAATTAGACTAAAGTTTTCATCAGAGCAATTTGTTTTAAATCAGAATTAATATGGAATCATGCCTTACAATAATTCATTTGCTTAAATTGTGCTTACTAATTTGTATCTGTACTTGACTTCTATCAATTGTGTTCTTTTTGTTTTGTTGCCTTTTTAATATAGACCTGCAGTCATTCATTTTTCAGTTAGATAATGTTTTCCCTTAATTTCTTTAAAAAGTGCTATCATTTTTAGAGATTTTTGTTTATCATCCATGTATCTATAATTCATCTGTCTGTCATTAATCTATCATCTGTCTATCCACCAAGCCACTAATCCCAAATTTTCAAATGTTGAATCATTTCTTGCCACCTTTTTGAATCAACAATTTTTTTTGTTCATTCATTTTATCACCTGGAAGTTGCCATCTGTCCTTTCTTTAATGTAGCTTTTCCTGGTATAAGAATCAGAGAATCATGTTTCATCCTTGTGTCTATCACATCCATAAATCATTTTATATGCTGTGGTTTTTCATCTCTCTTCTCATTATCTCCATCCAGTCACAACTTTCTAGACCTTTTTTCTTCTCTATCAATTCACCCTTCCTGATATTTGCTTTGCAATTTAATTCTCATTCATTCTTTATACATTAACAAATACACTTCAATACACCCATTCTACTTGGGCTCTTCCTCATAAAATCTATCTAGCATTTGCTGCCAAGCAAACAAAGCACTTTATATGTACAAAAGTATGGATGTATTTAATCTCTAACCCCCACACCTCTAACATCTCCAAAACATTTGCTTATACAGGTGACTCTTGATAGAGGAATTTTCATTTACAATTCCAAAACATAAAAGTTCTAGAAAAAATAGGGACTATCCTGGGGTACACGAGTAAACATTTTCATGTATCTATTGGCAGGGACAGGAGTTATTTTAGAAATGTGTAAACTAGCAGACTGGTTTGTGGGTGTTCATGAAGGTTTGTTTGTTTGTGATAAAGTTAGGACACCTGAACAAAGTATTTACTCTGCCTTTTAACTTGGTTAAGATGAATCTTTTTTGATCCACACAATTTCTTAGAACAGCTACATTTTTTCTTGTTTGGATTGGCTTGCTTTATTGGTAAGAGATGGAGTTGTTCCACTCATGCCACATGATTTATATTGGCTTTCCTATTCAGCTTTTTTCAGTCTCAAGGGTCTTTTTTGATCTTGTTGTGTTAGAGAGACTGGCTGAGTCAAATGGGAAATTAACCCGCAATCCCTACATGCACAAGAGAGTGAAGTTTGATTCCCACCCCCTTGAATGCCTTTGAACCTTATCTAGTCTCACCTAGCTGCTAACTGTCAGTCCAAGAAGATTGCTATGTATTGACGTGAGCAATAAAACAATTTAACTCTTCATATGTGGACCTGCTTGTTCACACCTGACATGTTGTTGGATGCTAGTGTTGCCTAAAGATTACTCTGGACCCACTCCAATAACCGCTTGTTACTTTTAGTTGAAATAATCTTTCCTCTGAATCTCTGACACAAATGCTAACAAGGATTAGAAAAGGAAAGTGTTTATGAGAAGAAAAAGTGCTAGTGTAAGAAAAGGATAGCTACAGTTTACTGATAAATGCACAGATCCCTGAAGATAAGCACTCATCAGTATTTATTAGCTTGAGAATTTGCTGAATAAGTTGGGATTTAAAATCTATTATGTAATATTTATTAAATATTTTATTTGTTAAAATGTTTTATTCACTTGTAACTGCTTTTGGGTCTTCTGGCCATGAGTAAAATTGATTGATTGAAAAGAATAAGCACAAGCTTCAGGACATAACTTTCCAGTTTCCCTATAGTCAGGTCTAATTATCATTATTTCATTTTTCATGCTAAAATGGATTTCCAATGTAATGTATGGATTTATTCATCCATACATTAAAGAATGAGAATAGATTGTACTTTCTTTTCTTATCCCAGATTAAAATTGAGCCACCTTTTAAGCGACTATCTATCATGATTTCATAATTGTGTGGAATGTTCAAAATCCATGCTTATATACTGCGTTACATGTTTTTCTCTACATATACGAAAATTGAATAAACTGTCTCACGCCCACATTTTTCAATGACTCATTGAAAAACAAATATTTTGTATGCATATTGTCTACCAATGCCAGCTTAAAGTCATTGTGCCCTTTCCAAATTTTGTTCAGTGTCATCCTTATACTTTTTCATGAGAAGTCTGCCAAATGCCTTCCCATGATTAATAAATTATTCCCCTTGTAATTTTCGTACTTCCCTTTGCAACCTTTCCTTTTGTAAAGGCAGTGATGGTTAACCTTTTTGGTGCCGAGTGCCTAAAGTGCACATGCGTGCATGCCTGAACCCCAAAATACAATATGAGCACTCCCATGCATGCACCCTACCCACACACATGCATCCCCCACATTTGCGCATGCATACCACACACATTCACCCCCATGCTCTCTGCACATGCCTCCCGCACCCCATTTTGGCCTGCAAAGCCTCCTACATCAACCAAAACATGGTGGGCGGATACTTCTGGCCTTTGATGGTGCAGCTGGGCATGACTCCACCCAAGACACAGGAAAGGGGTAAATTGTGTCAGGAAAGGGCCTGAAACTGCGCTGCCTGGGATCCATGTGGGCTGCCACAGGGTGAATGCAGGCATGGCTGGCTGGCTGGCTGGATGGATGGATGCTGGCCGAAGCATGAGGGCAGGATCTGCCACTGCCTCTTTGCCAGCATGAACATCCTGCCACCGCAGGAGGCTTTCCAGGCCCAAAACGAAATGCGGGGTGCTGGTGGCTTGTACTGGCAAAGAGGCTGCGGTGGCAGGCTGCTCATGCCAGCAAAGAGGAAACAAACTTCCAGTTTCCAGCGCACGCATGCGCAGCAGCCAGCTAGTCTTCTGGTTTCTGGCATTGCCGCACTTGTGAAGGCCAGCTGATTGTCGCATGCTCATGTGCACCAGAAACATGGAAAATGAATGGTGACGCCGCACATGCCAGGTGACATGGCTCTGCATGCAGCTTCGGCCACTTGTGCCATAGGTTCGCCATCATGGGTATAAGGCATTCTTCTTAAAGTCACAAATAGTCTTTACACATTTGTTTAAAAAGTCATACAGTTACTGCATAAACAAACTACAGAGGAGGAGGGGGAAGAGGAAAGAAATGTTCTTACTTTGTCTAGTAATAAATAACCTTAAATAACTCCTGGTAAGTAATTGCTGAAATTGAAAGTAGGTTGCTTATTTTGTATACTTAGAAGTGAATATATGTAGTATAAGGTTGAACTGTGGAGTCCTTGGTGCATTTTGAGCTTGGTTATTTGCTTGCAGACATTTTGTTAGCTGACTAGGTAACATCTTCGTTGTTAAAAGGAAGTGAGGCTTGTTCTCTATGTACACACAATACCTTGCCCTGTCAGTATTGGTGGGGGTGTGGTTTTCTCCTTGATAATTCCTAGATTAGGCTGTTGCTTACAGCTTGTTTGTTTGAGTTGGTAGTTCTTTAATTGGGGTATAAACTCAATTTGTGACATCTTCCATAATGCATTGCTTTGGATGCTACTTAGCAGTGCAAACATAGGAAGCAAAACACCATTCACATGTTGTCTATTTACATCTAATTTTAACATCCAAACCTGCTAATTAATTCTAAACTGCTAAGAAATAAAATCCAGCAATGCAAAGCAGCAGCACGCAGCTAAAATAGTTCCTGACAGGTGTTCACAAGAAGAGGCATGTGATTAAAGGCATGATGTAATAACGAAAAAAAGTGACTTAATCCTTGCATCCAATGTCAGAATACAAACATGCAAGGATGTTGATTCAGGGAAGAGATTATGATCTCTTCATGGCAAAAGGCCATTTTCAACACCCTAATAAATTATCTAATTATACTATAGATTCTAGATACAGTGCACAATGGAATGTATGTTATTCAAAAAAGATACGTCTGAGAAGCATTTTGTCAGAAACAGGAAATGAGGACCCAGGAACTAGTTCAAAAGTACCGTACTACAAATTTATTTCATGCCAACTATATACAAGAATCTCATCTACTAATGGTCAAGGCAAATTGATGAAGAGTCAATGGAATTCAAGATGGGCTAGACTTGGATCTCTATCTCTTGTGGCAGAGCAACTTCAAACCAATGACACATTTGATTGCACACTTGGGCTAAGCCTGATCATCTCCTTCACTCTTAAATATGTTTACAGAGAGCAATGTTAAAATCAGAATAAAATCATGAAAGCTAAGTAATACTTAACTAAAATTTATGTTTTGTAAAATTGAGTAAATATTCTCCACAATGGCATGAACCTAAAAAAGAAAATGATGTCCTTTTATTCTGTTCAAAAATTATCGCTATGTAGTCTCAAAAACATTCTACAAACTTGAACACTAATGGACTCATAAACTGACACAAGTACAAAATGTGTTTTGAAATGTACTAAAAAGTATTTATTTCTTGTTTGTTTAAAGTATAAAGCTCTTGTCCTCCCATTGCTCCTCCCATTTAAACATTTGAAAGTTCACCTTTCAGCCTAATGCTCTTTATTCACAAATTTAAATGCTTTGAATATTGAATAAAAGAATGCTAAATTATGACATAGATTTGTCTACTTATCTACAAAAATAATAATATCTTCACATGGCATTTGAAAATTTCATACAGGGAAGGCACTCAAGAGGATTGAGTCAAGGGCAGACAAGAAACAATGGATGGAAACTAACCAAGGAGAGAAGCGGCCTAGAACTGAGAAATTTCCTAACAGTGAGAACAATCAACCATGGAATAGCTTGCCTTCAGAAGCTCTGAGTGCTGCATCCCTGGATGCTTTCAAAATTAGATTGGACAGTCATTTGTCTGACATGCTACAGGATCTCCTGCTCAAGCAGGGAGGTTGGAATAGAAGACCTCCTTGGTCCCTTCCAACTCTATTATTCTATGACTTCTCTGTAATTTGAGTACATATATCTAACAAAACCCTCCCTAGTTCTCACAATGATAAGAGGATGAAGCGGGGGTGGGGGGGGAATGCATTCAGAATCATTGCAAGATTCTCTGATTTTAGATTTACCCTGAAAGAAGTACTGAACTATATGACACTGGATTCCTAGATTGATCTGTTTTGAAGACTGACACCTGCTGATTTGAATGTTTCAACTGTGTCAGCTTCAGATACTAGGCTCCTTTTGGTGCATCCAGAGCAGCTTCCTAATCTCAGACAATGCTGTGGTGGCTATCATGACGTCCAACTTTTGCTCTCTCTACTCCTCTTACCATTTACATGAGATCTTTGGATAAGATCATCCATTGGGACAGGGTTAAGAATGCTGATAATACTCAGTGGTACATCTTGGCCCACGACTGGCCAAGTGATCTTACTGAGATGTTTTCTCAATCACTGGAGGCTGTGCAGAACTGGATGGGGGGAAACTGTATTCAGCACAACCCTGACAAGTCCTAGTTGCTGTGGGTTTTAAGACTCCTTGGATTTTATGACTTTCCATTGTTTACCCTGAATACGCTTACATCCCCTACTCAGAGCTGGTGCACAATGTGAGGGTTATCTTGGACTTATGGCTCCTGAGTAAAAAAAATCAAGTAAAAAGCCAGTGGGAATCATAGCCATGAGAGTTTTTACAGAAATGTACTTTGTATGCCAGTTGCTCGCATTCTCTGGATGGAGAAGCAATACTCAGGATGACTCAGGGCCAAGTCACTGCACTATTGGATTATTGGTACAAACTCTACAGGAGACTGCTCTTGGACAGCACTCTAGAACTTTGGTGCAAAATGCAGCAACACATGAAACATTAGATGCACTATGATATGCCCATGTAACACCAGTCCTGCATAAGCTGCTCTGGCTCAGTAGACTTCTGAATGCAATTCAAATTGCTATTTACTATCACCTATTACTAGCATTATGATCACTATACCCATACTATGGTATGGGACCAGGTTCAGGTTTAGAGTTCACCACCAATCATATTTAGATAGATGAGAAGCCATATAAACTGGATAAATAAATCATTTTCCATCCATACAATATAGTTGTTACAACCCTGTCCTTATATATACACTATTTCCTTCAGTTGATAAGTGGTTCATTATATAAATACTGCTATAAAGTACTTGTAGTCATATCAATGTGAAAGAATTTTTGCTTGTGCAAGCCAAGAGGTGGGGCAGGATGTTATTGGTGCTTTGAATTAAGTGAATGTGGCGATCTCTCCCTTGAAGGCTGCAAAGCAATTTCAAACAAGACACATTATTCACAATTTATAATTTCAGCCTTAATATGATTATCTTGCATTCAGGCAACTTTGGCAAGTTATGATCCAATAGGTTGCTATGGTAATAACTATCTGTTGAAGTTAGGAATCAAAATGTTCATATATTATAACACTGCACGTAGCAAGCTTTAATTGGGCATCTTTTATTTATACTGTGTACTGTGCTTTAATAAAACTGAAGTTTAACAGAATTCCACTTAAATTTCTGTGCCAAGTTTTGAAGAATGAGTAACTAATGAATTTGAAAAAAACACTATAATAAATTACAAACTTTATATATTATTAACTGGGTTTGATATATTTTATTTTCTATACTTATTAAGAATATTCTATATTCTAATTTGAGCACTTTGCCTAGAGGCATTATGCTGCTCTGATATTAATATAGTGATAACTAGATCAATCAAATCAGTGTCAAATCAAACAGAATGTATAGGACAGTATGTCCAGTATATCTTGAATATGTTTAGTCATAGATTCATAATTAGTAACATACTTTTTGTATATATTAAAGAAAAATATTTTCAAACAAATCATTTTTTCTAATATAAACAATTTTAGGCTGACCTCTCCTTAGACTAGACAGTTTTTTATATAACATATAGCTCATATAGTTCAAACCGGCAGCAACCCACCAAAAGCCCTTACCATGAATACAAACTTATTTATATGAATCAAAATGTAAATGTTCCTAAAACTGTCAAACTCCTATGAGAGGTACCATGGAACAGACTTAAGTGAGTAATTCACCTTGACTTTTGTTAACTACAAAGATCTGTAGCTTTTTTTTTTTTAAGCATGAATGAAAAATCACATTCAGAACAGTAGCTTTATCGGCATTGGGAAAACAACGTATATTATAAATGCCGAGGAGTGTGTGTGAGCAGTGGCAGATTAAGGCTCACTGGTGCCCTAAGCACTGACAAATCTTGGTGCCCCAAGATTCAATTTTTATAATTTTTTGTTTACAAATCTTCATTTTTTCTTTCTCAACTTTGCGGTGCCCCCTTTGGGCCTGGTGCCTAAAGCATGTGCTTAGTCTGCTTAATGGTTAATAAACCATTGTGTGTGAGTGTGTGTGTTGAATAATTTAGAGCAGGGGTCTCCAACCTTGGCAACTTTGCAACTTGTGAACTTCAATTCCCAGAATT
>JANHFT010005916.1:41597-62109 GCA_032467955.1 Pseudoxenodon macrops | reverse complement strand
GTGCTTTTCTATCAGAACAGGCCAGTGTTCTGACAGATGAGCACAATTCAAAGCACACTGACGATGTTTCCTGAAATGGTGATAAAACGTTTGCAACCAAATTGCTAAGCTCGGAGCTCAAACCAACACCAATAGATAATGGCACATTGCATAAAGGGTTAACATACAAGTTGAGAGTTCTAGTTACTACTTATGCTACTGTGACTTCTACTGTCATTCGCCCATTCATTTATTTGTATCCTGCCATTATTATTTTTACAAATAAGTCAAGGAGGCAAACTTATCTAACACTCCTTCCTCCTCCGTTTTTCCCCACAACAACAACCCTGTGAGGTGACTTGAACTGAGAGAGAATGACTGGCTCAAAGTCACCCAGTCAACTTTCATGACTCAGGTGAACCTTGTATTCATTGCTGTGGACAGTAAAAAAAGAATAGCCCAATTGCAATGGCCTACATGCTTTACTATTGGTATTCAAATTGCATGGTACAATATCTGACATATGATCTTGTGAATGGGATTATTGTGATTTAAATGGCAAAGCCAGCAGGTTTGTACATGTTACGCAGAGTATTATACAGTAGATGTTATACCTTTAAAATTATGCTGTGAGTTTATAACTTCATTTTAAAATACTAAGATTGTGTGTATATATGTTTGGGTAGCAAATACAATTTTGCAGGTCAGGTTGCCTGTAATGGTGTTTTTGATTTCAGTACCTATCTGCCTCAATCAAGAGGCAAATGGCAGGAAGTTGATGGTCAGAGCTTCTTAAGGGCATCAAGTAGCTTATAAACATACTTAAAGCTTTCTCAGTGATTATCAAGGACAATTTTCTTAAGCTTAAAAGGAAAACACATTTCTGCTTTTCTTCTCTGAACAAGTGATCATGGTCATATCTGCCAAGTATAAGGAGGCTGGCTCATCAGCAAACTTATGTTATGAAGGAGGATATATCAAATTGTTCTTTGCCTTTCCATCCTCCCCCAGGGTTGTTTTAAGATGAGAACCATATAAATCAATCAGTCAATCAAATATGTACTGTACATACTTAAATACAGTATATACAAGGGCCAGTTGCATTAATGGAAATAAAAATTATGCCACACGTTGGAGCTTTTCTTTTAGTATTAATTTTTTACATATGTTTATTGAAAGAAAATATCAATGAAAACAAACCTAGGTGGAGCAAAAAGGCATGGTCTTTTCTGCTACCTATAACTAAGATGACCTTTGCAAACTATTTCAGAATTATTATCTTCTATCTAAATATTATTTAGTTTTAGCTGGTAGATATTGCTCTTTCAATAGATTTTTAAAAATGATTTGTAACTATAGATGCTTTCTGAGCAGTTTATAAATATTTTAAACTAAATAATTGTTTTCAGTAATTATTTTCAGTAGCTTGTTGCAGCTTCAGTAACCCATGACTATATAACTGCTGCTTTTATGCTGGTCAATATATTGCAATTAGAATGAATTATGCAACTTAATTTATAGAAAGAAATTTAAATTTGTTTCCTACAATTTTTTATGCTAGTTAAAACTCAATAGCTGAAAGTTTTTCTCCAGTGTGCTGAGTCAAGAATCCAAGGAATGGGTTAACTCTGCTTCCTCTGCTTGCAGTCTGAGTCGATCAGGTCTTTGGTCCTGTCTCTTCTGTCTGAGCATGCCCAGTTTTGAACCAGACTACAAGCAGATGAGATGTACAGAAGCAGTGCTGGTAAAGAAGAGCAGAGTTCTTTGGATTCTTCAGATCAGTAAGCCCCCGACATCGCAAATAGCCTTTGCAACTTGCGAACGACTAGGCAAGCTCTCCCAGTCCTCTGAGTAGCCGACTGACTTAATTAGCCCCACAGCTAACTGGTGGACTTTCGAAATAGCCGCAGCAGCCATTACTGATTCCTGGGTTTAGCGATTTAAAAATCCCTGACGCAAGTGTATAGCTTGCCAGGCTACAGTTGTTCGGCGGGCTCACCTATAGCCACCGAAGTGATACAGGCTGAATTCGGGCAGCCACAATTATTTTGCCACCCATTCAGGCCCAATTGCCAGAAGACTCTCGGGCTGTCCGCAATAGTTGATCTGAGAGGCAATATTAAGGCTAAAATTTCTGGGGCTTTGGAAAAGCCACATATCCAACTCCAGGCAGAGTCAAGGCCCCAAGAAGAAATGCTCAGACAGCGGTGGGGTGTGTGTGGCTAGAGTCACTGCTCAGTTCAGGCTGGACATACTCCAAGCGGCAGAGAAATTGAAAGAGAGAAATAAAAACCGCAGCAGCAAGTTCCTTTTGGAACGAGACTGCCTCGCCCAAGAGAGAGACAAAGGGCAAAGATGGCTATGAGGGTTCAGCAACATCAGGGGCGAGTGGGGTGGATCAGGAGCTCCCTGTCCATACCCCAAATCATTCACAAGACTCCAAAGGGTTGAAATCGACCACTAGAGGAGCAGCGGCCAAAATAGTAGCCAGAGCGATTTCCTCTCAAAGTGCTTAAAAAGCTGAGGAAAAAGATGGCAACAGGTGACAAAACACTATTGATAAGAGATTTGCCATGACTGAGAAGGATGCGGAGCGAAGGAAGGGGAGAAAAATAAATGAAGAGGAAATGTTTGGAAATTCCCGTGCTTCAGCTAAGCCAATGTAGTTAAAGCAACAGATTATTTGTGTTCAAACACCAGTTGGTGTTTCTCCAGCCAGCTCTTTGTTTAGATGACAATGAGATTCTGGCTGATATACAGGAAAATTTCCAGGCATTTGAAAATCAGTGGGAGCCACAAAGAGGATGAAACTGGCTCCCGAAACCACATTTACTCCCACAGCAGCTAATCTTCGATCACCCGGGATTATGGACCAGATGAAAGCTCTGATATCAGAGGCCTTAACACAGGTCATGGCTGAACAGGGGCGTCAGACTGCTCCTGTGGCTCCAGAAAAAATCATAGATCAAGGATCATTTCATGGCAACAAAACAGCAAAGGGAATTGCAGACATTTAAAATGTCACACTCAAGTTTTTCATCCATGCAAAGGGAAACATCGGCCTCAGGTGATGAGGACCAGGGGGTTGCAGAACTCTTGGAAGATGAGGGGATGGCTCCAGATACCCCAGTTTTTGCAGGACTTTTTCAGCCAGCCCTCTTTAAGTCCTTGTTATTTAAAGCCAAGGCAGCAACAGACATGGGAGCTGACCCAACTGCAACCGAGTCAACAACGGATCCAGCAGATCCAAATGAGCTTCTATTTGCAAAACCAATCACAGAGAGTGAGGAAATTCCCTCACCAGAGTTATTCTTAGATGTAATCCTAGGACAATGGACTCAACCAGTGGTATTCCCAATTCAAAGCGGGAATGATAAGAGATTTTATAATGTGGCCCTGGTTTTCTCAGAAGCACTGCAACCATCAACAATAGATGGCCTGGTAGCAGCCTCTACATCCTCCAACATCCTGGTTAACGATGCTGAGCATGGTTTAAAGGGAGAGGATAAGAAGACAGAGCTGATCTTTCGCAAGGTGCATCAGACGACTGCCTGGACAATCAAAGCAGCTACAGCTGCCTCATTCTTCAGTAGGACCTCTTTGGTCTGGCTTTGCCAGATGCAGGACAGGGTGGCTCCCGGAGATATCCGATCGCATCAGGACTTCAACAAGTTGATAGCGGCAGTGGAATTTAGGGCAGACCCCACTTTGAATGGTGCAAAATTTTCCCCTAGGGCCATCACAGTCTCAGTTGTAGTTCAACGCCTAGTTTAGCTGCGCCACTGGTAGGTGGACTTGAAACATAAATGGAAATAGCTACTGCTCCCTTCAAAGGGAACAAACTGTTTGGGGAGACAATAGAGTCAATTTTAGTGGAGACTAAGGACAAGAGAAAGATCCTCCCTTATATATATAGGCAAGATGACCATTGTACCTCACTTTATTTCTGCAGACCATCCTTTCGGTCCACAGACACAGGGTTTGGTTCCCATCAACCCCAGAGAGCATATGCCCACGGGCAGGATTGACAACCAGATTGATCCAGATTTAGGGACAGGAATGGACAGGGAAAACATCCATTTCGGGGCATTGCCAACCGTCCCTACTGCTGCACCAAGTCACGACAGGTCCAACCTGCCCATCGGCAGACGGGCCTATTTGCTAACTGATGGGAGACAACCACCACAGACACCTGGGTCCTGAGCACAATCTTACCCTCGAATTCCTTTCCATACCTCCGAGCTTCTTCATAAGTTGTCTGGTCTCAAGGGACAGGACAAAAAGAAGCCTCATGGAGGCGGCAGTTCAACATCTACTAGACATCCAAGCTATTCAACCAGTCCCACGGGACGAACAGGGAAAGGGGTTCTACTCCAGCCTGTTTGTAGTTCCAAAGACCTCGGGATGGGGTGAGGGGTGGAGAGTAACCTTGGACCTGAAAAGATTAAACATACACATAATTTACAAAAGGTTCAAAATGCAGTCCCTCCAGTCAATACTGGGGAGTATCCGAGAGGGCGACTTCTTAACATCAATAGACCTCACAGAGGCATACCTACACATACCTATCCTTCCATCTCATCAGAAATTTCTACGATTTCATTATGCCCTATCCTCAGCACCCAGGACTTTCACCAAAGTACTGGCGGCAGTAGCAGCACGTCTCAGAATGAACCCAGTGCACGTCCATTGTTATCTGGACGACATATTGATATAGTCCTCTTTGCTTCCCAGGGCAACGGAGGACTTACGAATCACAATCCGGACCTTACAGGATCACAGGTTTTCCGTGAACTTCAACAAGAGTCATCTTACTCCTACCAATAGATTGCTGCACCTCGGAGCAGTCATACATACCAGGGCATGCGAGGTCTACCTGTTGTAAGAGCGCCAAGTCAGCATAAAAGTGTTGGCGGGCCAAGTTCTGACAAACCAAACAGTAACCCTGGATCTTCTCTTGCCGCTCCTGGGCAAAATGGTGTCCTGTATATCAATCGTGTCTTGGACATGCCTTCATGCGAGAATCTTGCAGTGGTTCCTCCTGCCCTACCAAAGATCAGGCAGGAGGAACGCGAAGGTCAAGGTCCCACCAAGGGTACTGCAATCCCTTCAATGGTGGGGGTCACAGGCCATAACCAGGGGATGTTCTTTCAAGGAACCCAATCGCCTTACCATTACCATAGATGCCAGCCTATTTGGCGGGGGTGCCCATTGCCAGTCCCAGATAGCACAAGGACAATGGTCCCAGGTAGACCTCAGGAACAACATCAACTGGCTGGAACTCAGGGCAACTCATCTAGCCCTAAGAATGTTCCAGGAGATTATAGTGGGACACCATATACTCATTCTGATGGGCATTGTAGCCACCAAGGCCCATATCAACCATCAAGGGGGGACCTACTCCAGAGCACTCATGCAGGAGGCAAGACAATTAGGGATCTGGGCGAAGAGACACCTCTCTGTCAGAGCAGAACACATCTCAGGGACACCAAATGTGCAGACGGACTGGCTCAGCAGAACCACGGTTAGCCACTCAGAGTGGCGCCTACAATCAGACTTGTTCAGGGAATTGTCAAGAAGATTCAGAAATCCAAATTTGGATCTCTTTGCTTCCCCAGCAAACACTCAGTTGCCAAGGTTCTCCTCCAGGTTCCCAACACCAGGGGCGGAAAGAGCCAATGCTCTCCACAACTCATGGCCCTGAGGTCTGTTATATGCCTTTCCCCCACTTCCACTAATTCCAAGAGTAATCAAGAAAGTGATAGAGGAGAAGACGGAGATACTACTCATAGCCCCCCACTGGCCCAGATGTCCATGGTATGCAGACTGGACTGGATAAAGGCCTGTCCCCCAATACCATACAGGCAAGTAGTGGCTCTGGCCACTCAGGCATGGAACTTGGAGTCTCTTACCCTACATCCATTGGTGCGCAGCTTCATTAGAGGTGCAACCAATCTAAAGCCTCCAGTGATACACAGGTACCCCACCTGGGACCTGCCTAAAGTTCTGAGGGCAATCAACCTACGTTTCCTCACCTTCAAGGTGGCCTTCCTCATAGCTATCACTTCAGCCGTACAGATATCCGAACTGGCAGCCCTCTTCATAAGAGAGGACCTTTGTATATTTCACCAAAATAGGGTGGTTCTACAACTAGACCCCACCTTCCTTCCCAAAGTGAACTACTCATTCCACAGGGCACAGGAAATAGTCTTACTAGATTTCTGTCCAAACCCAAACCACAACCTGGAGAAAAAGTGGCACTCCTTGGACGTTAGGAGGACTATATGTATCTATCTAAAGTGGACAGCCTCTATTAGAAAGACAGAGTCACTGTGTCAGTCTGACCTAGCACATTGGGCAGCAAGGTAACACCATTGACCATAGGCTGGTGGATATGGGTATACATCGCTAAGACGTACGAGATCCAGGCTCTTCCATTGCCCAGGCAAGTGACAACCCATTCGACTAAAAGTACAGCCATGATGGCTGTATGGAATACACAGGCCTCTATCGAGGATATCTCTAGGGGAGTGGTCTTCCACATCCCTGTTCATACGACACTACAAGTGCCTCAGCTGAAGCGACTTCGGCAGACGAGTACTTCAAAAAGTGAATACAGAATTAGGGACTCAGGACTGGACTGCTACCCATCCTTAGGACAGCCGGCTTTGGTATGAACCATTCCTTGGATTCTCAACTCAGCACACTGGAGAAAGGGTGTTGGTCTTACCTGACACACTCCATCTCAGTGTGCTGAGAGAGAATCCAACCCCACCCTGGCGACCATCCGGTCCTAAGTCCAGGAGTGATCAGAATCAGCACCAAGAAAAACTTCAAGTCAATCACTACGCCTTCATCAAAACTGGGCATGCTCAGGCAGAGGAGGCGGGACCAAAGACTTGATTGACTCAGACTCCAAGCAGAGGAAGCAGAGTTAACCCATTCCTTGGATTCTCTCTCAGCACACTGAGAAGGAGCATGTCAGGAAGACCAACACCCTTTTTCTGACAAAAAGGGTTGGTTTGTCTGTTTCTCTGTCGATCTTTGTTCATGAAACAGCTCCCTGATCGCTAAATCTTTGTCTCCCATATTTTTGGAAGACCAGAGTTGTCTTCACATGGGAAATAGCAATTAACAAGGTCTGTACTCAGATCTCAGGTCTGGTCTGATACACATTCTAATAACATTGATAGATATTCATGGTTCCATTCATTTCTCTTTATGTAATGTTTTCATCTTTTTATCTTCATCTTTTTCTTTTTATCTCTGAAAAGAAGATAATATTTTCCTTGATCTTTTAATTTTTATGTTATTTTATCAATATTTATAGATTTCCATATGTAATTATGAGAATGCCTTTCATTAAGGACAGTGTTAGGATTACATTTTAATAATAGCCCAAGAAGTAAAATATGTTCCATGAAAAATCCATGAAGTAATAGAAAATAAAACTAATCCGGATTAATTGTCATCTGAAAAAAACATGGACTTTTGTTTTAGGCCTCCAAGACTAGGGAAGCAAGGAAAGTACCATCCAGGACTCTTGATTTTTTTCTAATAAGAAAATGAGCTTTCAAAGCTGTGATAAACCACAGAGCAGATATCTGTTCTGGCATAAAGTATATCTCTTTTCAGGCAGTTGAAGAACTGCTAAGTGTATGTTGGCAGTTCCTTGCTCTTGATAAGTATAAAGCCTGAAATAAATTGAAAGTTTATGCTCTTATCAAAATATTTGAAAAAGTATTGTGTTTATTGCATATGCTTTATATCAGTGATGGCGAGCCTATGGCACGCATGCCACAGGTGGCACGCAGAGCCATTTCAGTCGGCTGCAAAAAACGACCAAACGGGCAAACCTGAAGTGACTTCCAGTTTGCCCATAGGGCCGTTTTGCTTCCCTGGAGGGTTTAAAATGACCCAGCAGGCAAATCGAAGTCACTTCCGGTTTGCCTGTTGGGTGGTTTTTACCCTCCGGAGGCTTTAGGATGCTTCTCTGAAGCCCCTGGAGGGTGAAAAATAGCCCCACAAGGAAAGTGGAAGTCCGTTCCCGAACTCCCAGTTTGCCCGTAGGGTTGTTTTTCGCCTTCAGGAGGCTTCCCTGAAGCATCCAAAGGGTGAAAAAGGGCAAAAAGGGCAAAAAGGAAGTCCCGTTGGGCCATTTTTAACCCTCTGGAGGCTTCAGGGAAGCATCCTGAACCGTCTGGAGGGCAAAAAAATGGCCCAATTGGGGGGTATGCGCATTGCAGTGTGCGTGGGGGGCTTGTATGCTGGCACGCATGTGTGCACTAGTGCGTTTGGGGCACCATTTTTGGCACGCAAGAAGAAAAAGGTTCACCATCACTGGTATATAATTTTTTTTTATTCAGATACAAATCTTTTATTCAGTCTTCTTATTCTCTTCCTTCTCTGCAAGGATGTGTGTTCCCTAGTTTATGCCCTATGGCAGAGTATTCTGTTTTTTCACTTTTGTAGATCCACCTCCATGTGATCTAGGACAACACGGTTCTTTAAATACGAAAGACAGAGACTGAAGCAGCCAGGCTAGTTTTGCTTTAAATTGGATGCCTGCAGTCCAAGTGAATAGTGGATGTCCAATAATGAAATGTCACAGTTACTTTGAATCAAATGTCCTCTTAGTAAATAGGCAGCTTGCTGGCTGGATAGAATACTAACAAACTGATAATTTGGTACCCTTTTAATAGAATAAGATTAGACTAGATGTAAAGCTTCACTGGACCAAACGTAGTAAAATTTGTTACACTGACGGTATTCATTAGTTTAAAACAAGAAATTACTGGGTTATGATTACTGCTCCATTATCCTTCCTCAGAAAGTGAAATCCCTGCTCTGTGTGTGTGTGTCTGTGTGGGAGAGAGAGATTGGGGGAGGGGGAAGAAAGAAAAGAATTACCTGTGAATATTACATCAACCCTATTAGATGAACCTAGAATTAATCGAGTAATGTTGTCTTCTTAAAAGAGTCTAAATTTTCATTCCAAACCCAGAACAGCTTTCTCAGACTTTGTGATCATGCAGGGGGGAAAAATCAAAACTATTTAGGATCTCAGAATAAATTTGTGCAAGTCAAAGCACAAGAGTTTTCTTCTTGATTGCAGTTGAACAGCGGTTCCCACCCTCATTAGTTTTGGGAAATCGTTTAAATTTCTTTCCTTCTTATCCAAGTTATTCTCTTGCATATAATCCACCAATTATCTTTGTGGTAGATTAAGAAATTTAAAAAAATTTAATCCGTTTATTCTTTTTCTTTCTTTCCCACACCTAACCAAGTGTGACCCAACGGATTATTGACCAAATAGTCTTTTATTCCTAATCAGAAAATTATATGCTACATTTTATAATAGAGACTATTGAATTGGGTACTATCAGAGAACATTTTGATCCCTGAACAGGCAGTATTCAGATTTCAACATTTAACAATGGACCTAAGCATAATTTAACGTCACCTAGCCAAGGCATACTCCAGTTAATCAAAAACTGTATGTTGCTTTTTTAAATTAAAGGTCAGAGTTTGATTCAATTCCATGTGACAGACTCTGGAAGAAATTAGCTGTTACATTGATTGAACGCTGTCTCTTTTAATTATAACAGCATTGCGCCAGATGTTACTGCACAACAGAAGAATAATCACAAAAGAAATTCAACTGAACACATATCCATCAAAAAGACACGGAACTTTTCTTTTCAATGTTTACATCCGTGTTGACACTGGTATTTTTGCTAAACCAGAATTCTATCCTTCATCTCTCATCCACTGTCTCGTCTCCATTTTTATATGTGGATGGTTTAGATATTCCATCTATAACTCATCTGAATACGCATAGATTCTTTAAAACTCTATCGTCTTACTTCTCTAGAGATTTTGTGTGTGCGCACATGTGCCTTTGAATCAGTGTTGATCCTGGCAACTGTATAAACAAGTCTCTGCGGTTTTCTTGGCAAGATTTTGAAAATGGTTTGGTTTTACCTCCTTCCTAGGGCTGGGAGAGAGTGACTGGTCCAAGGTCACTCAGCTTGCTTTTATATCTAAGGGTATGAATTCACAATTTCTTGCTTTCTAGCTCCATAAGCACCATAAGCAGCACACCAAGCTGGCCCTCTAAACTGGCTCTAGTGTATACTAAAATAAAGGTTTTAGTATTCTCAAGAAACTGCTTATGTTGACAGTTATTTGGAAGATCAGTGGGAGACTTTGTGAGTGGGTTAAAACCTCTAAATACTTAGGGGATTACTTCCAAACTTCCATTCATTGCACCTGCAAGTGAGTGATCTTAAAATAAGACTTTAAAAACATCCCTGGAGATTGTTAAATATACAGTCCAACACTGCAGCAACTGTGTTCAAACAGAAGTTAAATTATTTCGTGCTAAAATTCTAGTTGCAGTGCAATATGGCGTTTAATTGTACATCTCCCAAAACACCTCAAGTCATTCAATCAAAAATTGTAACCTTCTTCTAAGTCCTTGATTTACTATGGTAATTGGGACAAGGATTGCCATTACTATGCAATGCGGTTGTAAAATGCAATGATTGGCAGTCCCGATTGTCATTCTTAAGCAAGAACTGCATGGGGTGTTAAGCAAGGACCTCATATGATCACGACTTCCAACTTCCTGCCATATTTCCCGTTGACTTCCAGTTGACTTCGCTTGTGGAAAGCCAGAAATTGGGATCATGGCTCACTGCAGCATTGTAATCATGAATCAGGTGCCAAGAACCAGATCACAATCATTGGGAGGGGGGATGCTGCAACACCTGGAATTCCAGGACCAGTTGTAACTACCACTTATTCAATGCCTGTTATAAGTTTGAAAGGTTGTTGAAGCTCATTAAACAAAGGCCACCGAATGTTACTTTTACTTAAGCCTTAATGCCCATATTTGGTTGCATTTCTTTGGGGCTTGTCCTGATAGGTTCTGGTTGAAACAAATTATCTGCAACATTTCTTTGATCTACCTGCTCTTGTTAGGGAGGTTTGTCTCCTTCCTAAGGAGACAAATCAATCATGATTGGATATACTGCGGCTTTTCTATTATAGCAATATCAAGGCTATACAAATATTGGCCAAAGGATTTGGACCAAGACATTCAACATAGCCAGATTTCCCATCTCTATTACAGTGCAAGTTCTCCTTATTCCTGGATTGTCTTTAGATAGCAGAGATTAAAATTCAAATCAAGTAGAGATTTGAGCTCAGTCCTTCCATATATAAACTATACCATCAATTCTTACACATACAGTACATAGCATGCACAAGTTCTCTAATTCTGTATGTAACTCTTCAAGCCCTAATATTTCATGCTCTATATTTTTTATTTTTCAAGCTGGTTCAGAAAAAAGCCACTTGTGATCAGTGTTAAAAAATAAAAATAAAAGGTCCCAAACTCTGAAACCGGAAGATGGTCCACTCATTTTGGCCTAGGACTTTTCAATATTTCTCACCTTACTTTACACCTGCCTTGAGAAAATCTTTCTCTTGAAAAGAAACAGTAGATCTGGATTAGTAAGGTAAAGGTTCCCCCGCACGTACGTGCTAGTCATTTCCAGCTTTAGGGGTGGTGCTCATCTCCGTTTCAAAGCCGAAGAGCCAGTGCTGTCCGAAGAAGTCTCCATGGTCATGTGGCCAGCATGACTAAACACTGAAGGCGCATGGAGCACTGTTACCTTCCCACCAAAGTGGTCCCTATTTTTCTACTTGCATTTCTTTATGTGCTTTCGAACTGCTAGGTTGGTAGAAGCTGGGACAAGTAACAGGAGCTCACTCCATTATTCAATGCTAGGGATTCAAACCGCTGAACTGCCGACCTTCTGATCGACAAGCTCAGCGTTTTAGCTACTGAGCCACCACGTCCCACATTGGATTAGTAGGAAGAGACGATTGCATTGTGGGACCCCGAGTTACTTCTACATGAACTCTTGTATTAATCTTTCCCCATCTCAGATCATATAGAAAATTAACCGAAGAGAAATGTGTACTCAGCCATGCCTAAGTTGGTTGTTTTTATCATACACATGGTTTCCCTGTAATGTATTAATTTCCCTGTCATTTGTGATTAATTAATTGTAAGTAAATTTCTTAGAAATATAAGAAAGATTCGTCTGTTGAAAACTCCCTTCATATTTCCAAATAACCGAGGAATTGTTACTGTTCAGCACAAAGCTAAATCCATGCAGGAAAAGAAAGAAGAATCTCTTGTTTTATTGTTTGGATTTTGTGTATATGTTGTCATTCACAGTTCAGTGCCCTCCCTCCATAATGAGCAATATTTTCTTCTGCAAAAATACTGAAGGGTTCAGATTTAAAAGCAAGAGGAGGAGGAGAAAGAGGGGGTAGCTTTTCCTTTCCTTTCTTCCCCCCCCCTTTTTAACATGTTCTCACCAACTGTACTTCTCAGCAAGTGATGATGACAGCATGTTAAAATTGAATGGTGTGATTTCTCGGCACATTTCTGAATGAATCATCCTGCAATTTAAGTTAAATAGATGCTTGCTTGGAAGAGCTGCCACCACAATCTACTTTATGATAGGGCCTGAGCTGTCTCCCCTGATGTGCAATGTGAGAGTCAGGCATGAATGCGAAAAATTTGAATTATCACCTTAAATGCTGATTTTTCTTTTTCTGTTATTTAGTTGCTGGCCTCTTGAATGTTTTTTCTTTTTATCCTTGAAGGACTGGAACATTTTCTGTATTTAAATGGGCCTGCAACAATGTAATTATTTTTGTATAATTTTATTTACTGCATAATCATCTGCAGCAGGAAAAAAACAAACCCTTTAAAGCCCACACAATTGCTGCACAACTAAAAAGTGAGTTTCTAGGAGGTAATCCTGCTCAGTGGTACTATAGCACAAAACAGGTTCTACTAACTTCCAATCAGGGGTGGATTTTACTTACCTTTCCTACCGGTTCTGGTCGCGACGGATGTTTGCGTTTTGTGCGCCCCCCCCATCACATCCGGGTATTGCCTTGAAAATAACCCTCTGTGCATGCACAGAGGGTTATTTTTGAAATAACTTCCACTGGGAGGACCGATTTCCTCCTGAAAAACCAGCTCAGGGGCGTGGCCAGCCGGCCGTCGCTGTCGGTTCTGTGGCGAAGGCAAATCTCCGCTAACGGTTCTATAGAACCAAACCGAACCGGCAGCAACCCACGTCTACTTCCAATACAACCAAAGCAAGCCCAATTTTGATAAGAACTTCATGGCAAGAAGTTCCAGTGTAAAAATACCATTACCTTCCAACATTTTTGGTTCTAGAAATCCAAATTTGGAATACAGAATCCATGATTAAGTGGATTAGATAAGTGATGTTAACTGGAGTTCATCTATAGTACTGAACTTTCAGAATTCAAATTATCTCAAATCTGGGGCTCTAGATTTTAAAGCATGGAGAAATCATTTTGTTTATTTACCTATTTTATTTGTTAAATTGTATTCTACCTTTCAGAATTGGAAAATTTCCCCAAGATAACTTACAACACGTTAAATATTGATTAATTAAACAACAAAAAGTACAGTAAGCTATTATTAAAAGTACAATTTATAAACAGAGGAGGTCTTAGCAGATGGTTATGTAGTCTTTAGTCAGCTTTGACTAACTCAAAATCTAAGCATGGTCAACTGTAGGTAGTGCCTGAATAGTGGAATTACCTAGGAATTTAAGTGTTAGTGGCTAGATTGCAAATTAAAAAAAAACCTACTGGGAGAAGGTAATGAGAAACTGTTTATATAGCATTGCCAAGAAAAATATAAATATGCATATACATTTGAAATATTATCATTAAAGAACTGATAGAGACATTTCCAGAAGTTTACATTTTAACATTTGATCCAGTAGTCTCATTCTCATTTTTCTATTCATGAATGTTTAATATTGTAGAAGGCATAGCAGGACAATGGCCAACAGAGTATTTTTGAAAAATAGAGTGTTTTGAAAACTAAAGTGTACGTGCTGATTTTAACAGGTGACTGAACCTGTCAAATTTCTATCACATAGCGTGCATTTCCCATGCCACCATTCAGACTGATTTTTCATATGATATCAGTAGATGCATTTATGCATTAGCTTGCTGTTTGTTTCCATAGAAACTGATGCAGAAGAGGGAAAAGGGTAGCAGGAAGGACAAAGGGGAAATATCAATTAAAGTTGTACAATAAATGTAGACCCTAAATGGTTAGACATTTCCTGATTGTCTTTATACACATAATTATAGTTTGACTTCTAAAAGAAAAAAAGGGAGGGAGGGAGCAATTTGTTATTTGAAAGATACCTAGAGTTTCATCTGAGGATTCCTGTGTGACTGTCAAAATAGATGATTCTGTACTAGATAAATTCAGATAGTTAACCAAGTGAGAACAACTGGATGAGTTAGTTATCAGTATGTTATTCACATTGTGGAGAAGATTGTTCTCATCTGCACATATTTTTAATCAATTGTGAAAGTATAGTGTTCCTCTGCCTGCTTAAATTTTACAATATGTCACATATCAAGATGGTTCTTGATTGTTAGAAACATTATTCCTAACTTGATGATGAAAGCAGGTCAGAATGCAGCTCAGGACTGATCAAAATATAGTAAGACCATTATCCAATTCAAGCCCAGAGTTCTATCAAATTCTAGATGCCTGAAGCAGCTGGTATAAATGATTTCGGAAGCACAGAGTATAATCTTCAACCTCCCCAAAAAACTAGAAGTCTGGAGAAGTGCAAAAAATTCCAAAGTTCAACGGACAAAAGAAGAAAGGCTTGAGGTCAATATATTTAATGACTATATTGGGCAATAGATTGTCAAGCAATATGTCAGCAAGCATTTAGAAAAGAACGCTGCCATTACACGGAGCTAACATAGGTTTGGTCAAAAACACATCTTACCAGGATGACCTCACAGGTGGTTCTTGTTTAGTGACTACCTTTTCATCTCATGTAGTGGAAATGGTTAAAAAAAGTATTCAGAAATTTCATGGTCTCTAACCATTTTTCCTGACCTGAAAATAACCTTAAATAGCCTTTAACATATTTTAGATCTAATTTCAGCCCTTAACGTAACCTTAGGTTACGTTTGGCACAAACACATTCTTCTATCATAGCATAACAGTCAAGGATTTTGTTGTGTGTATCGGGTGGGTTGTGAATCGTTTTGCTGCTGGTTCACTCAGCCTTGTGTGCACGTGCGCGCAGCAATCAAAAAATTGCTGTGTGCGCATGCACAGAAGCAAATTTCAAACTAGCAGCGCCCACAGAGACACTGAAGGAACCAGATCTGTGACATCATCACCAAGTTACTACCAGTTCTAAAGAGCTAGTTAGAACCGGTAGGAACCCACCTCTGGTTTGTATGTATGTACACATGTGCATGGACATGTGTGCATACATGAGAAGGTTGTGAGGAAAAATGGTTTAAGTCATCCACAAGCTGCTGTTAATGTCACAAACATGTTAGGATGGGGCCAAAGAAAGTGGTTTTCATAAGTTGGAAAAAAGATCACTATTAGAAGGAATACAGGTATTCTGTATTTAGAATTGTAGTGTATTTAGGAGTTATTCTAAAGTACTGTTGCAAAATGAATCCTGTGTAACTCATGCCCAGTTATGAATTCCTCTGTGTGTGTGTGTGCGTGCGTGCGCATGTGCATGCGCGCGCGCATGTCTGTCTGTTTGTCTATCATCTATCATAAATTTAAAAAAGAAAAGAAAAGCTGGGATTAAGGTGATTGATAATTAGGCAAATGGCTCTGCAATAAGATTTGTTTATAATTCATTATACTACTATCAAGTGTGCCTTAAACTTTATGCTTCGTCTCATTAAGTCATACCTCATAATGTTACTCTAAAGCAGTGTTCCTCAACCTTGCCAACTTTAAAATGTGTTTATTTCATCTCCCAGAATTCTAGAGCCAGCATGGGTATTCTGAGTATTGAAGCCAAATATCTTAAAACGTAGTAAAGTTGAGAAACACGGCTCTATAATTTCATGCATCCAGCAATACTTTAGGCCACTGCAATACTTTTAAACGTTTAAACAATGGTAGTAACATACATAGTTTTCATTTGCTGTCGTTGAGTCAAAATATTTTGTTCCAGATCAAAATGTTTATAGAGGGATTATCTAAATCAGTTGTCAAAATTATCAACTTTAGGATTCCCCATGCTAGGGAAATCCAGACATCTTAAAGTTGCCAAGGTTAAGAAACACTTCTCTAAATTAACACCAGTGCAGTTGTACTTGAAGCATCATCAGTACTATATATTAAGACAGCTGTGACTGTTTCTATGGTTGTGCAGCAGCTCTTTAATGAGTTGCCAATGGATATTTTCATTTGTCTTCCTATACATATATAAAAAGAATATTTTGTTAATCAAATCTGAAGCTTTGCAAAGCCTTAATTGGTGAATACCTTTGTTAAAAGATTGCCCTGCCTTTGGGTTCCACAAAAGTAAATCAGTATTTTTAGTTTTAAAAGCTTTTGCTATTTTGTTTGTTGCCTTTTTCATAGATTTTTAGATTTAAGTTAGTGATAACCTCAAAGCAGAAACTCAATTTGCTGGCCTTAGGAAAACCAATAGTAGTCAGACACTTGGACATGTAAACTAATATAGACCTAGGCTTAGCATCACATCACATTTTGGAGTAATCCAGAAACACCATTCATCTCCTGTTTATACTTATGAAAAGACTCACATCTTTTGATTTCAAGCAGCCGCAGTTCATTTATACAAGAACTTGGGGAACAGTACCTTCATATTCCAGAACAAGCCAACATTTGAAACCATAGCATTAGCAATCATGGAAATCAATTACAGTGGAAATATCACCTCCGGTCAAAGCAGCAGGAAATGTGGAATGGTGGCTAATGATGATGGTCAGAGCCAGGTCTTTACACAATGTGACTGAAGTATAATATTTGACATAATTGGACCTGATCGTTTGTGCCTTGAGTGAGACCTTTGTGTTGACTTGTTTGATGATCCACTTGTTTATTTTCTTGGCTGTTCACAGTATTTTCAGGAGTTTTGTTAGGGATATGTGACCTCAGAAGAACTTAAAGTAGGGATTATAAAGCTATATATTATAAGGATTTACTTTTTTTTTTTGATATTTTGACAGGGTCCCTTTCGCATGACTCCTGATTTTGCTGCTGCTACTCCTCAAGTTGGGTATATTCCTCTAAGCCAGAAACCTGAAGCAGTGGTACATGCTATGAAGGTACGTGTGTGTGTGTGTGTTCATCCTCTAGATCCGTGATGGCGAACCTATGGCACACGTGCCACAGGTGGCACGCAGAGCCATATCTGAGGTCACGTGGGGCATTGCCCTATGTCAGCGTCTTGCCTTTGTGAAAAACAGCACAATGGGCCAACCGGAAGTTCGGAGGGCATTGCATTATGGGTGTGGGCACGCGCGCACCCTTTTGGCACCTGAGCAGAACAGAGTTAGCCATCACTGCTCTAGATTGTCTTCCTGATTGTCAGAACCTGAAGAGTGGAAGAAACTACTGAAATGGCGAGTGGGGAAATCTAACAATATTCCATCTCTTGAAAGTTTTGTCTCAAAATGTGCTGTCATTCATATTATAAATAATGGCAATACTGTGCAATAGGATATGACAGCAAAAGAAGCAAAAGTGCTATTGCAGAACTTTGTATTTATAACAAATGAGTTATGAGGAAAGACTTTTGAGCGGGTAATAAAACTTGGCAGACTTAATCAGATTGGATAACTATCAATTGTTAATCAAACCGTCTCAATTTGCTTGGATCATTTATTCTCCGAGAGTAGTCAGTAGTTGGTTGCCAGTGTGCCATTTCTGACTCTGAGCTTTGATTGTCCACACAATTGAGTATATGGCAGACATATGGAGGTCAAATGAGTTAGCGGCACAGTCTGCACCCACTTGGATCAATAATTAATTATTTCCTTTTCATTTAACATCTAGTTTTATGTGTCAGTAAATCCCTCTTGTTTTCCTTGTATCCTTCCCCATCAAAAAAAGGAAAGCAACAGATTGAATTAGTTTAAGCCATGCAAACAATGATCGTAATGTCAGTTAAGCTAGTGAGCTATACGGTTTCTAAAGTAGGTTAAGCTAAGTAAGCAAATGACCCAGTTCTGTAATTGAGGATTTAAAAATAAGCAGGAAAAAGGAAATACAGTACTAGTCTAATTCTAAGCAATCAATGTGCAGTTATATCATGGAAAACTGGCATGCAATTTTGGAAAGTATGTTTTGCACACATCGTTACATGGAGTTGAATCAAAATTGATTGCAATATTGTCCCCATTTTGAAATCCAAGGAAAATCATACTGGGTTTTGCAACTGGAATGTATTCATTTGTTATATAATTTATATCTTGCCCCAATCCAATAGATTCCGGGGGTATTTACATATAATTATAAAAACAAAGTATCCTATGATCAATTCAATGACAAAATTAAAAAGGTTTTTTTTAAATAAAAAAAAAAGCTCTTTAAACTCCAAATGTTCACCAGAGGAGCACATTCTTCAGTCAAACCTGTGAATGGGGAATTATCCAAATGTCAGGTGGTAACTACCATATTTCCCCGAAAATAAGAACCTGTCTTATATTTTTTTGAACCCTAAAATAAGCTCTTGGTCTTATTTTTGGGGAGGTCTTATTATTTTGGGGTGCGTAGAGCAAGACGGGGATCTTCTTGCTGTCTTACCTGATTTCCAGCTCTATCTCCCCAACCCTAACCAGAGGAAATGGTGGGGACCAGCTGTGCATGTATTTAAATGTACAGGTGGGCTTATTTTCAGGGGGGCTTATTTTAGCGCATGCCCTCAAAAGTCCGATTGGGCTTATTATTCGGGAGGGTCTTATTTTCGGGGAAACAGGGTAGTAGGTGCTATCAACAAAAATTCCTGGCTGCAATTTCTTGCCCTTCTAATATCCCAAAGAAAAGAAATCTGCAGTGTCCTTTCCTTGCCTGATTAGATAAGATAATGTAGTGCTATTGTGGAGCTAGGTACTTGTCAGGGCAAGTAGGTCTAATCTGCCTCTGTAGATAACATTTTTACAGTAGGTCTTTGACTTTTTCAAAAGCAACAGCATATTTTTGCATTGTCTTGTACTTTCTGCTTCCCATATATGTTACAGTATTTATCTTTAAGACATAGTTGAAGGCCAGTCACCTGGTGGGAAGAGGAGCGATTCTGTGAACTAATGCTTTCCAGAGAAATGTTTCCGATCATTGATAAGTAAATATAAACAACATGTTTTCAATGACAAGTTAGAATCGCAATCATGGGCATGTTCTCAGAAGTGGAGCTTCAGCAGAGCCTGGGATTTAGGCCAGGGCTGTGAACCCGCTGGAAGTATGGATTTTATCTTCCATCATTCTCTGAGCAAGAGAAGGCCGAGGGGAGGTTGTCCTTTCTTTCCTTTGTATCATTTTACTGCAACACATTTCTTTTCCATATCTTTACTATTTGTGCGGGCATTTAATTATTTATTTTATTTATATAGCCACTTTCTCAGGTGGGCGCCTCCTAAAATAAAACCCACACAAGAGAGAAAGAAAAAGAGCACAAGTATTAAAGTAGAAATGTTAAGAAGTAGGAATTCATATTTTCAGTAGACTCTGGAATAGTATAATTGAGGACATATGGAGGACATATGGTAAAGTAGCCTTTTCTTAAGTACAAATGTTACCGCTACTATCTTTTACAGAATCATAGTAAATGTCCACCTAGCCTACCGTGCTTTTTCTAACAATGATTGATTAAACATTATATTCATAACCAGAAAACACGGAAAAACTATATCTTATCTGTCTTCAACATTTAGTAAATAGGTTTTTTAATAGAAAGTTTTTCACTTAGACAAAAAGACAACTGGAATCGAATTATATAAAATGGAATATGAGATTGCAATATATACAAACAATGAACATGTGGTTGCTAAAATGTATAAGTTTTATTGAAATTTAAAATGGAGGAACAATTTAAAGAGTACACAATAAAATGGGCCAACAATTTCACTTATATATTTTGTGTACACACACACACACACACACACACACACCAATGGAAGATGTGGTAGAAATCTTTTACTTTATGTTATAACTTAAAAGAGAACTTTTACAAAATGATGTATTGTTGGTACATGACATGAGAAAAATTATCAAGTATGTATAAAGATACTTCAGATTTACGTTGGAAATGTGAAAGACACGAAGGGTGATTTATTACACAGGGTGGGTTTTTAAAAAAAGCTAAAAAATTCTAGGTCCAAATGCATATAGTGATATAAAAGATTGTAACGATTAACATTCAACTGAAACAGGGTATTTTTTGGTTGTGAGTTATGGACAATATGCAGAAACAATGGTGGGATTCAGCCAGTTTGCACCTATTCGAGAGAACCGATTGTTAACTTTCTAAGCAGTTCAGAGAACCAGTTGTTGGAAGAAATCTGCCCCCCCCCACTTTTCAGGGCTCATCCTGTAAGGAAGGCAGGAAGGAAACATTCTGGTGTTGTTTCTAGCCTAATCTTT
>JANHFT010005916.1:6367-21573 GCA_032467955.1 Pseudoxenodon macrops | reverse complement strand
CCCCCCCCCCCCCCCCCCCCCCCCCCCCCCCCCCCCCCCCCCCCCCCCCCCCCAAAGGCACTACGGACGTTACACATTTTAACAATCAGCCAAATGCATTCTTGAAAAAATGCATTCAAACTCATACCAGATATATTCAATTTTAATCGTTTTTACCACAAAGCTTAGTTTTAGTGCATTTTCTTAGCTCTGCTTTAGACAAAAAGTAAAGAAAAAATAATATCTGGAAGTTCATTGGGCAGAACTAATTTCAAACGGGGATTCTCTTTTACAGAAACATATATATAAATATGGGTATGTGTGTGATAACAACCCCAGATTGTTATCAAAGGCCCTAATGACATTGGAAGTCCAAGTTCTCTCTCTCTGTCTTTTATTTAAGGATCTATTTATATCTAATTATTAATTATTGACTTTATTATTATCTTGACTTCAATGCATATAAGGGGCAGGAAAGGATCCTCAGTTCTGGGCTTGGTTTCATTTCCAACACTGATACAAATAATTTTATGAATAATATAATTTTACATAAATACTTGATGGAAGTAAATTAAACTAACCTTTCTTCATGCAGTTTCAAAATGAGAACATAATGAACACTTTATATTTTAGTCAGGATAAACTACAATTTATATATGATAGATAAGATGCAGAACATTACAACCCGTTAGAAAAACAAAAAGTATTAGATTGGAAATATTTCCAGTACCTTCCAGGACATCAACAGGTACATCTTGTACAAATTGTTCCCACCATCTTCTGTACATGGGCTTTGAGGTCCACTCTTGAATTTCAAATTTGCACAAGCGACCAGCTAGGTACATAACTGCAACTGCTATAATTTCAGGTTCCCATTGCAGAGAAAGTGTAGTACACAAACTTCAAAAAACAAAACACAAAATACTACATCAGGCAGGAGAACACAATTCTGACTCACTGCAAGTACCGTATTTTTCGGTCCATTAAGACACACCTGACCATAAGATGCACCTTGGTTTATAGGAAGAAAAAAAAACCCAGGCAGAGCCTGAGAGGACCAGATAGATGCCCTCTCATGTGTCAGCTCTGCCTATTGACTCTTGCACTGCGGAAAAGAGACAGAAGAGGTGGGCAATGACAAAGACAGAAGTGGTGGTGTTCAACACTATAAAAGGACCCTTCCACCACATCCTGCCTGCTATTCACCAAAGGACCGGCCCCGGTCCACCGTTGGGAACCTCTGCGGGAATATACTTCATGGTCCGTGATGCAATATTCGCTCCATAAGATGTACAGACATTTCCACCTACTTTTGGGGGGTGGGGGGTGAGTGCGTCTTATGGAGCGAAAAAGACAGTATATCAGCATGGATCTTCCATGTGACTTCAGGAGGCTGCATGAAAACACACCATTCTTATATGCCTCCAGAGCCTCCAAAAATCATGTGAAAGCATGCCCCATTCTCACAGAGTTTTTGAAGGCTCCCTTTTACACATCCCTTTTGCGCAACTTTCGGAAGTCACACAAGAACACATTCTATTCTCATGCAGAATACAAAAACACCACATAAGAATGTGGTGTGTTTTCAAGAATAGTTGTTGTTGGTTGGTGTGTCGCCCAATGACATGTTTTTGAAACAAGTGTCATAAGTTCATTATCGTTGTCATAGCTGATGAACCTATTCACGGTGTTTGAAATGCTCTGTAACAGGCTATCTATGCCTCTAATGACATTATTTATATATTAATAAGGACCTCAGACATAAATTCAATAAAGAGTTGATGCTAGCAGTTGATGGAACTAGATTTAAAGGTGACTGAAGAATCCATTATTTCTGATACACCTCTTTTTCACTTTCTGTTGTCCTTTCATCTCTTCTTGAGAAAGAACAGATAGCCATTTACAGAGATTGGGATTTATGCAAAAGACCCCATGAAATTAACACATTCCAAAACACATAAACAATTTGTGACTAAGAAGTCACTGGGTTTACTAAATTATTTTTTTAAATACTGGAATCTGCAACAGAATGAACAAAATGCTTACAATATATGATTGAAGATTGAGGAGGGGTGTCTTACCTGTCATTTACGAAAGTCCATGCCATTTGAACCAGTTTTTGAATTTTATTTTTATCACCTATTAGAAAAAGACAAAAAGAATGATTAGGTTAAGCCAATAAATGGCCATACCAACAGAATATTTTCAGTGTTACTATGTTGTTTGTCAGGATTCAATAAACATTTCCACTAAAGGACTGTGGTTGCTTAACAATGCTGATATTGTAAACTGCCCAGAGAGTGCTGTAAAAGCACCATGGGGTGGTATATAAGTCTAAGTACTATTGCTATTGAGTGGGCATACCTTTTCCCAATTTTGAACTTGGAGAGATGGGTGAGCAGAGTTCCCTTCTGGACAAACAAAGAGAGGGGGAGGTACTCTAGCACTGGCTGGGGGAAAAAATCTTGCATCCCACAGATCAGTACTTGGCAAACAGTCATAAGTTCAACGTGGTTACCAGGCGTAAGAATTGTGATGTGTCCATGCTGGGGGCGGGGGACAATTGTAACTCCAAGGACAGGTAACAAGTAATCTGTCCTGACTCTGTCATAACTTTGAATGGTCATTAAGCGACCAGTCATAAATTGAGGACTACCTGTAACAAGGATTTATTAACATGTATTGAAATAAAGTGATTATACCTTTGAGCTGCTTTGCATATTTAAGTAAAAATTGATAAGGGTGTTCGACTTGCAAGTCAAATTTTATTGTCTGCAGCAAGATTCTCTCTAAAACCATAACTTCTTCCTAATAGCAAAAGAGAGCAAATACAAATTGAGTGCACACAATGCTTTGACCTCAATTAATTTTATTAGTCAGTACAGTCATTATGTATTCAAAATATTTTGAATTTAAAATATTTTGCATACCTGTATTTTATTAATTATAAAAGTCTCAGCTATTATTTTGCAATGATTGATGGGGTGGCACTTCTCCAAACAGACTCTGTGCGTAATCTGGGGGTTCTCCTGGACTCAAAGAGCAGATGGCAGTCATGGCCAGGAGGGCCTTTGTGCAACTGTGGGTTGTGTGCCAGTTACACCCTTTCCTAGACCAACAATCCCTACTTATGGTCACTCATGCCCTAGTCACCTCCCATCTTGACTATTGCAACATGCTCTACATGGAGGTGCTCCTGAAAACCATCAGGAAGTTCCAGCTGGTGAAAAATGCAGCGACCTGCATGGTTTTGTGCATACCTCGGTGTGCACATGTATCACCTCTCCTGCGGGAACTGCATTGGTTGCCGATTTGCTTCCGGATGCAATTCAAGGTGCTGGTTGTTACCTTTAAAGCCCACCATGCCTTGGGACCATTTTATCTGAGGGACCGTCTCTTGGCAGTCACATCAACCCGATCCATTAGAGCGGGGAGGAAAGGAATGTTGTGGATGCCATCCCCTAACAAGATACATCTGGTGGGATCCAGAAGAAGAGCCTTCTCCATGGTGGCTTTCTCTCTCTGGAACATCATCCCCCAGAGATTAGACTGGCCCCCACTCTAAAATTCTTTTGGAGGGCCCTGAAAACGTAATTCTGCCAGCAGGCCTGGGGAACTCAGAATGGGATGGAGCCCATTAAATGGCTAGTATGAATTTGAGTTGTCACCAGGGTGGGGTGTTTATTAGTTTATTATTATTATTTATTTGTATTTTTATTTATTTTATATGGTCTTTTTAAAGTCTTGTAAGCCGCTTTGAGTCGCCATGTGTGAGTAGGCAACATTATAAATTTTCTAAATAAATAAATAAATAAATAATGCTAAGGGAAGCAATATTTGCAGTTGCTTATTTATTTTTAAATATTTAAAAATCCCCTTAGCATTTAAACAAAAGTACATAAAGGCACTTGTAGTTTGTGATTGTACAGCAACTTTTCATCAAAAATAATTCTGGGCCTATCTGTTTCCAGAACTTCGTGTTATTATATCTTAAATATAGCTTCCAGTATAAATTATTTGCGATTGAGACCAATTACATGTTTCCTCTACCATTAAAACTCGAGACCTATAAGGTGGAATGTCAAAAAGGACAAAACAGGGGGAAGCAGAGGAAGGAAAGGTGTGAATCATCATTTCTTTTTATTTATTAAATGTATTTCTATCCTACCAAATTCCCAATAAGACTGCCAGCAACTGTTGTCAATAAGTTAGTTGATTTTTTTGGGTAGTTAAAACTTACTGTTCTTCACTAACATTGCAATATATCCAAATGATAAATTCAGCTACTGATTTAACAATCATATCTGGGATGGGATAGGGGACCTATTTGTGTTAAACAATTTGTAGAATAGTGAAACTGCATAAATGGAGTGTTAATTACTAGAAAGAAAACAGTTGCCGGGCAATAGCAGAACTAAATGTTCTATAATAAAGGTGCATTTCAATATGAACAATATAGCTTTGAGGATTTCCCCCCATTAGTTTAATGTGGATAGCTTTTCATTTGTTCTCATTTAAAACATCAGCCCCTACAAAATAAGAGCCAAGCAATATTTTACTACTATTCTCTGATAATAAGTGGGTTAATAAGTGGGAATCTTGCTTTAAAGAAGTTAACAAGAAATCTAATCCCTAACAGAAAATAGGTGAAACAGATTCACAAAAGGCACTATCTCCATAGACAATTAAGGAAGTACTTTCTTTCACACTTATTAGCTAAGTACCAAAAGATTAGCTGAATTTTTGAGCCTAAGTTATAGACAATCAAAGTAAATTTTACTGGACATTAATCACAAAACAATAAAAAATTACTAAACATTACATGTGATGTAATTCTCTAGTGACATACAAACCTTTTAAAATAAAAAGTATGTAGAAACAGGCCAGTAAAGAATTATATCCATTTTAACTTTCAGGACCTCCAAACATAAATTACGATTATTAAACAATACCTCCAACTAAGCTATTGGAAGACTTTGTGCCTAAGATACTTTAACAAGAAATGTGACAAATGTTGATTTTTTCCAATTTGCTTACTGTATGCATATGGCTGCACTCTGTGTGGCCAGTTTCACTGCTTCCCTTGTGCAGTGGGTTATTTCTTTGCTGAAAAGACAGGCAAATGCAACAGGAGAACAACACAAGCACTGCAATACATATTGCCTTTGAAAATAACATGTTGAAATTACTAGCTAAATTAATCAAGCCAGTGAAACATATTTCAATTATTAATAAATTGCCAATTTTTATATAGAAAAAATCAAGTATTTGGGTGATAGAAGCTTACTTCTAGTTTTATTTACCGGTAGTCCTTGACCTATGACCACAACTGGGATTGGAATTTCAGCCACTAAGCAATGTGGGGTTAAGCAAATAACCACATGACTGGACTCTTTTTATTTATTAAAAGTAAATTTATCCTGTGGCATTTTATGATACTTTTTACTGCAATCATTAAACAAATCACATGGTTGTTAAGCAAATCACACAGTCATCAAGTGAATCCAGCTTCTGCTATTGACTTTGTTTGTTTGAAGATGGCTGGCAAGCTTGCAAATTGCAATCATGTGACTGCAAGATGCTGAAATCATTATAAATGCGAGCCATTTGCCAAGCATCCAAAACACAATTGTGTGAACACAGGAATAGTATGATGGTCATAACTTCAAAGACAGATCATAAGTCACCCTTTTCAGCACCATCATAACTTTGAACTATCATTGAATGCATGGCCATAAATCAAGGGTTACCTGTATTTTATTCTATGAATGCTACCAAAACAGCTACGTAAACAGCTACATGTTACTTGGATTGTACCATGACAAATGTAAGTCAGATAATCTTTAGCACATCTGAGTTTACCTTTGGATCATCTCCAAACTGCCCAAACTGAACATCATTTAGTAAACTACGAGCTGTTTTGATGATATCTTTACATTTTTTAGGTGTTTCTTCAACTTTTCCTGCTAAGAATAGGCAGCAAGCTCCAGTCACCTATTAAAAATAGGATTTTAGAAAGCCATTAAAGTACATAAGGCCTATATATTTAGTACTGGTGACCATAATTTGGTCTAATTATTTCTGCCAGTAAGAGCTAATAAACTAAACAAGAATCAAATAGCTAAGATTCATTTGTGATATTATTTTACAAGTCCAGATTCTAAAGTTTACAAAACCAGTCTTCTCTAGGAAAAGCAGAGCAGTATACTGTTTTGTATATATACTGATTCAGGTGTCCAGTATACATTCAAAATAGGGATTACACAAAATTCTTAATCTCTAATCTACCTTCTCTGCAATGCCCTTTAAATCCTACAGAAACTACAAAAAGGAATATGCAAATAAGTAATTGCATATTCCTCTCCCTTTATTTCTGCCTCCAAGTCCTTCAGATTCCTGCAATGTATTTTATTTCTGGGCTGTATTTTTTGATTCAGATATGTTTATTATTTTTTGTGAAGCATTAATAGACAGCAAGTACATACTATAAACCAAAAGCAATGTATTAGCACTTACATATCTTGGGAATTGTTTGAAGGAATGGAACATATAAAACCGATGGAAATATATTATTCCAGTTGCCAGTGTGTCATAATGTCTGAATACAGAATAGGAATGTAACATATTTAGCTCAATTTCAACCATAAATATTATAAATGAATACAACTGAATAATATACCAAAGAGAACCAGTCAAGTATGCTGATTAAAGAACCCGGCTAAAAACTGGGAGACTATGATATCTAGTTTTGCCTTAGGCATGAAGGCAGTTGAGTGATCTTAGACTTAGGTAGCTACAGGAAGAAGCCAATGGCAAACCATTTCTGAAATCTTGCCAAGAAAATCACAGAGATTAGTCCAGGCAGTTACAAGTAAAGATTGACACAAAGTCATAAAAATAATGGTATGGAATTGTTATGAAGTAACTAAAATTATTTTATTTGTTTACAAAATTTATTGGCCACCCATCATATCACAAGGAAAATTAATGGATAAAAATACCACACTGAAATCGAATTAGAAGCTCAGGTGCTTGAGATTAGATTCCTGAACTAGTTGTACACATCATAAGTAATGACATAAAATATGACTACCTTGTATACAGTTCAACAAAGAAATCATGTTCCAGACGTTACATCATTTGATTGGCATATGATACTGGGTTAAACTAGTTAGAGGATTATGGACTGCCAACAATAATAAATTATAATTTAACAGATTTTGTTATTGAAAAAATATTTTTACCAACAAAATAACCACCAAGCTGTAACTAAAATTGGGAAAGGAAAAAAGTATTTAAACAATAGTTTCTGACTGTTAAAATTTTAAATAAAAGTTAAGATTTTTGTGAAAATATTTATTATTTGAGCATCAAGTAAAAATATATTATGAAATCTTAATCCTACATACTGCACAATAGAGAATCTTAAAAGGATACAATCCCAAACGGGTTCCTACATCAAATATAAACCGGGCACCTTCTCTTCTGTATCTTGCCTCAGTAGCTGGATCAAGGCCCTCTAGCTGTGATGGTGTATGTGCCAAGTCCTTCTTATCCCAATACCAACATGGTTTTGTGTGGTCCAGGGTTGCCAAAGTTACAGAGGGACTAGAGTTTTCTTTGTTTTCCTTCATTTATCAACACAGAATGATCCCATTAAGGTAGGTATTTCAATGTTTTGTTTTTCATATGACTTTAGAATCTATGGAAAAAGTAAATCTTGATCAATGAGGGTCTGTGAATTTGCATTCAAAACCTAACATGTTTTCAGGCATTTTTATATGCCACCTTCGAATTCCTAGAATCTATGAACTTAGCTATGTGAGCTTTTTTTAATGTTCTAATCTTATTTCTTCCATTTTTATTCATTTATTATTGAAAGCTTATTGTGCCTTTTAAAAATGTTTTATCCACCTTATTACCGTGTTTTCCTGAAAATAAGACCCTGTCTTATAATTTTTTGAACCCCGAAATAAGTGCTTGGAATTATTTTTCAGGAGGACTTATTATTTTGGGGCGCATGGAGCAATATGGGGCTCCTCTTGCCGTCTTACCCGATTTCCAGTTGTCTCCCTAACCCTAACCAGAGGAAATGGTGGGGACTGGCTGCGCATCTGTTTAAATATTTTTGGGGAGGGCTTATTTTCAGGGAAACAGGGTATTTTATAAATAACAGGAGGCAGCAAACCTACCTTCTCCAGTTTCCTATTTTCCCTACAATAATCCTGTGAATTGGATTGAGAGAAAGTGACTGGCTCAAAGTCACCTAGTTGTCTTTTCATTGTCCTCAAGGTGGCTAGCAACAAATAATAGTACAATTATTTTGAAGAATGCCTGGCCTGCTATGGTTACAGATATAATTAACACCCCATTTCTTTAAGTTATATTAACAGTGAGCTACATGATCAACAAAGTTTCCAACAAGGTAGGATTTTATAACTACTACTCAAATTATCAGATGGTCAGGTGAAATGAGATTCAGCTCGCTCTATGTAGTTTTGCTATGCAGAAGTCGTCAGTGAAATTTTCACAGCATACAACAAAATATGAATCAAAATGCTCCACAAATTCAGTACAGTAGTTAAGTATTGGTCCTGAATTATCAGGATTAAGTCAATCCTTGGTCATGATTCACTGAGTGACAATTCTCTCAGGCAAAACTGTTTTACAGCTTGCTATGATGAGGATTGAAAATCAAGGAAAATCACCATTTAGGAATTTTGAATTCCTGAAGAAAAAGTTGAATGCAAATCTAATAAATATATGTAACTTCAGCAAATCAAATCAATGTTAAATCTCACCATGGGGCTCATTTAAAAATTGGTAGATTTGAACACTAATAATCCTAAATTTGGTAACTCTGATCTAGTAACTACATAAAATCCAAGAAATGTAATATAAGGTTCATACACTACACTCATCAAAATCAAACCAGCTACTTGTATACAATGCTTGAAACAAGCTCAGTTCTCATGGTATTTTGACCATATTTTGAAATAGCAGATTGCCTCCACTTTCCAAAGAACAGCATACTTCCAAACCTTAGATTACAGTCTTTTCAAACGAACATTGGAATTTCTTTACCTGATACTAGTCTCAGGTTTTATGGTGGCAGTGATTTAACCAATTATGATTTTAAATCTATAAAATGCAGAGTAATACTGTAAAGAGCTATTATTTGCTATCAACTCTGCTCCATCACACTATCTAGGGAAACAATGAAACAAACAGTATATAAAATAGTCCTGTCAATTCGCTGCTCTACAATTCTGTAATTTTGGCCCATATTGAAGCCAAACTCTCAAAAATTGGCTACTACCAATTACAAGGCAAACATTTTCCAGTTTATTTATTTTATATTCTGGATAAATGCGCACGATACCTGCGCACACGTTTCACTGTCAAGTCAGAATTACTTATTTAATAAACCTGTCAAGACTGTATTTACTTGTTTTTAAAAAGTTTGTTCTGTTTTACAGCCTATTTAACAATAATAATTCCCGAACTGCTGCCTTTGTATTTGAAAGTTGGGCTGCAACTTTCCAGAAGGGCTCTTGGAAAGTAGAAAAATTTCTTTCCGCCCCATCATTAAAAACGAATGTTTTTCCATCCTTCACCGGAGCTGCTGCCATTAATTCATCAAAGGTTTCAACCTCAGCACACCTCTGTCACTTTGATAGTTTCAACCATGCAGCTTACTCTTTCCGTCAGTCACGCAATATTGATGAAACCACTCACGGACTACGGGTGCAACGGAACCCGAAAACAGCAAACAATCCACCTCAGCCCCTGCGCGACGCCATCTTGCGAAAGTCCAATCAAAGTCGTTGTGACGTTATTGCGTCGGCGCGCGCAAGGTGGAGGTCTTGATGACGCCGCTGCCTCAGAAAGCGCATTGATACCAAGCCGCGAATCAAAGCTCTGCTGTTTCTACTAACCGCCCCTCCCCGGGTAACCCTCGCCTGCGCGCGAGACAAGGTCTGCCATTCCTGTAAAACATTTCAGAGTTGGTTGGCCAATGGGGAAACCCATAATAGAAAAAGGAGGCGTTGGCTGTAGCCAATGATTTCTAAGAAGAATGGCGGGGGGGTAGGGGGGAAATGAGTTACTTTCATTTTCCCGCCAATCAAAATTGATTATCCCGCCTCCCCGCTAGATATTTTCGCCTGCTCCTTTTCTCTCCTTACACGCCCAGTCCTGCAATAGGCGAGAGAGGCCCGGCAGCGGCTTATTGGATTGGTCATCCGCCTTATGGAAAGGAGTGGAAACCAATGGCCGCGACGCAATACTTGGGCTGGGGGGGCGGAGCATAAGGCGAATGAGGGCAAACACTGGGTGTCCGACGGCGAGGGAGTTTGTGTGTGTCTATGCGTGTGTTCCGCGCGCCTGCGCGCGGAGGTGCCGTGGTTGGTTTAGCGGTCGCCCCTGGCGCTCCCCTTCCCCCCTCCACAACCCGGCCAGAGCCGTCAGGTGAGAGGATTTTTGAGTCCCTTGTTGTCGTCGGTAAAAGGTAACGGGGAGGCCTGTTCTGTCACACCCTCAACTCGTGCAGATTATTTTACAGTGGGCCTTGACTTGGCCCATTTCTTCCTCGTCCCTGAGTACTGGTGGCGGGGTATCCCCTCTCAGCCCGAAGGATCGCCACCTGCGTGCGTTGTACTGGACAGGACGATGCAGACGCGTGATCTCTGCCCGCCCTTTTCACTCTCCATACGATCACGCCCACATGGTTCCGTGTTGATTAACCTGGAAGAAGAACCGTCGCCTCTCCTTGGTTGTAATCACTGCCCCTATTTACCTCATAGTTGCCCTCCCTGAAGGGGAACAGGAACCGTTGCTCTTTATGTAGCATGTGGGATCTTTAGAAAAGCCCAACAAAAGGTATATAGAATTGCAACTTTGATTGTGCAGCCTGAGTGAATCAGGTTGCAGTTAAGTTTGAAAATGAGCCTCGTCTCTTGCAGTTTGGGACTTTTCCTTCCGATAAAGGTGTACAGAGCACTCGAAAAAAATTTCTTGCCATCTCCCCAGGGCCATCGCTTTAAAAATGCAAACTTTAAATTGTTATAAGCCTTCGTTTGTATTTGTCTGTAACTTCCCTTATCCGTCAACCTGTTAAATTCTGCATTTCCAGGCCCCTCTTTCATAAATAAAATCTCAATTTACTCGCATCTTGTTACTGATCTTTATAATTGTATTTGATATTTATGACTTCCAAATATTCCGTAATATTCTTAGTCCATCATAATATCTTCACATTTGCCTGTCTGTTCTGCCTTTTAATTTTTTTCTTTTGTCAGTGACATGCCAATTTTAGGTCTCCTTTTTTTACCAATTCTGGTTCTTTTTTCCTTAGTTTTCCTTTTTAGTTAACTCACTTTTTCTTTACAAGAACTTCCATTCTAGCTTTCTCAAACATTCTCCCTTGATCTTGATGTGAATGCTTTTCTCTTAACCTTATAGAAGTAGTATTTAGTTTTTTTGTTTTGTGTATATAATATCGTTCCATATTATATCCCATTCTTCCTCCAAATGTATACTGGGGGTTAGCAGTCTTCTACAGAGGTTTTGGACCATGCAAAGCTCCCATTAACCTCAGTTGTAGTTTAAAATATTTGGAAAATATTCTAATTCTTGCTGTATGTGATTGAAGTTCATCATAATTTTTCTACTTATCAATTTTGTAGCCCTGTTCACATAATAATCATGTTTGGATTATTCTGTGATAGTTTTTATTTTCTTGTGTCACTTTATATGTCTTCTTACTGTTTCTGAGGAAAGATTGTCCTTTAGTAATATAATGTTAATCTTTTTATTTTTGTAGAAGTGAGTATTTTTTAATAAATGGGTTTCTCAAATTTGCAATAAAACTGTACAGCATGGAATTACTATTTTTAAATCAATTTGATGGACACTTTGTAAAACATCTTAATGGAATATTACTAACAGCAAGCGAAAAATGGTAAAAATACTAAGAACAATGCATTTGCACTTTCTTGAAATGCATTACTGTCATTTTTAAATGAGTGGATTGTTTAGTCCATCTCTATGTTTTAGTAACTATTTCTTGTTCTTTATGCAATTGTGGCATAATATAATTTTGCTATGTGAGGGAAAATAAATAGATTAAGGTTTAAATTTTAGTGAATTTTTTTGGATAATTTAGAAAACTTTCTGGTACTTTTTATTTTGGAGGGGAATTGTTTATTTGGATTTTATTTTGTATAGCTAACATGGTATTCAGTAAATGTATATCTGTATAATATATACTTGTATATGGCATGTATATATGTCACGTTTAGCCATTTTAATAGTGTTTAAAGTCTTGATAATTTTCAGGTACACCAGTAATAATTAATACTGGTATAAAAATTATTTTGCCAACTCTCTTGGAATGGCATTGCATACAAATAGTATGCAGGAATGCCAGTTTTTTCCAGTCTACTAGCCTCTTATTTGTGTTCGCTCTTCCTCTTTTTAACAGCCTCTTTTTTCTCACTTTCTCATATCACTGTAGATTGCCAAAGAAGCGGGAGTTTTGTTTGAAATTTGATTTGCCTACATGGAAGGACTTTTGAAATTAAACCAAAGTAATAGGAAATTAGATATTGTGAACTATTTCATGTTAAAAATTAAGATGTGCAATTGATTTTGAAAAATTATTGCAAATTATTCTTGTTTGTTTTTTAACTTATACATTTGGTCAGACTATATTTTTATTGACATAAATCTCTTCATTGTGTTATTTTTATTTATTAAATTTAAATATCACCCATCTCATTATTGCGTGACTATGGGAAACATGATGCTGCTGCTGCTGCTGCTCTGTCATAGACAGCCGGATGTTTAGATTGTATTTGGCATTTTTACCCCTAAAAATGCAGGACCTCTACTTGAGTTCTTCACAAGGACTTGAGATGGGCAGACGTTGTTTGATAGTGTTAATGGTATCATCACAGGTTGTAAGCTATATTTATTAAAGCTGCCTTTTGCAATTGACTGATGATTTGTTACTGATATTGGTGTTAAAGTGGTGTTCCAGTTGTTTTGGGAATAAACTCGAGGCTACCTATTACTATTGGTACTATCTTTACTTACTTTTATCACTGCGGCTGTACTTTTATTTGAAGGTCTTTGTATTTTGTTATGTTCCCATTTCTTTTTCTTCTATTCTGCTGTCTCTATAGTTACTGTCAGTTCCACTATCCAAACTTTTTTGTGTGTTTTATCAACAATTGTCAAGTCTGGGGCATTATGGGTATTATGTGGTACGTACTTGTCTGTTTGAATTCTAAAGCCCCAGAGCATTTCAGCTTCTTCGTTTTCTGTTACTTTGTCTACTTTATGATTCCACCAATTCTTGCTTGTAAGGCAAGTGATATTTTTTGCATATTCTGAAGTGCACTGTCGTTTTTATTCTAAATTTATTGTGGCCACTCACTCCCATAAACTATGAAACTAATCCTGTCCTATTTTTATCTAATCAACTAGGAGGGGGAGGGATCAAACAAGCAGTTAGTGGTCCTTACCTAGCTACATATTCTGCCTGTCTTCTCAAGTTCTTCATGATGAAAAGAATCTATTTTTACATCGTAAAAGATTACTATTCTTAAACCCCTTTGACTTGTCTAAATGCTTGATTTCAATTGAAGGCAATTCTAATTGACACTATCTGCAAAGAATGATAAATTTCTCACAGTGAAGCTCCAATTATTCTAGTTCCCCTTCACTAACATCTAATGAATAAATATATAATAAATGCCATCTATTCTGCACAGATGCAATGAAAACTGAGAAGTTAATTCTTTTCGAAGTATATATTATACAGAGTACAATGGGGCTTATGATTGCCCCATTCCATGTTCAATCTGATCTATGAAGTTTATAGATAGTAAAGTAAGTTTAAACTCTTCTATTATTTCATAGTCACTTTCAAGTGTTAATTTAGCTGATCAACAAATAAATCTATCATACTCCATTGTGATAGAATTAATGTCAATAGAACATTTTATTGCACAAATATATTGCTGCTTATGAAAGGAAATTGAAGGGACAGCTTCACTAATGTATCAGTTACATCAGCCTGAGTACTAATTTTGGATCTTGCAAGATATAGTGACTGTTTTTCCCACTTAAGTTTCTGCCCTTCTTTGCAATAGTAGCTAGGCAATAAATTATAAAACATACCGTACTTCAAATCTCTTTTAGATTGAGGTGCTGTTAGCTAAAAGAAATAAAGCTGAAATTTCTGTGTCCAAGGCCAGCATACTTGTAAATATTAGTTTCTAATAACAAACAGAATGGCTTCCAACTTGTTGTGTTTTCCATTTTTCCACTGATTGATTGCAGCTGAATTATGGGCATAAATGTATTTCTAGTTTAACAGTAAAGCAGTTACCTTCTCAAAAAGGGAACAATTTGGAAACTTTTGGTTGAAGGAAATGTCTTTTTTCATAGCTTACTTGGTTACCCAACTCCTATTTTCAAAGTTCAGTACAGTCTTTCCCAACATGATGTCCCCAGATGGGTTGGGCATTATTTTCCAAAATTACATTGGCTATGTTTATTGGGATTATGGCAGCTGTAATGCAACACATCTGGAGAGCATCAGGTGAGGGAAAGTTGTTAAGTTGCTTTACAGCATTATTTTACATGTTTGACATGTTTCCTAATTGTGATCTCAGAATTTCAGTTATAGTTTTTTTAGGGGGTTATTGTTGCCCAATTTTTGTGGTATATTGCTTTCTGATTGTTATCAAATATCCTTTCAGAAGATATTTTTGAAGGAAGTTTTCTGTAGTGAAACTTTTTCACTTCTTTGAATTAGGCCTCAAGTATGATTTTTTTCTCAATCTAAGATTACATTCTTATTCAAATTGTTTACCTGTATATCAATTTAAACTCTGAAAAGCTAGAATATTGGAAAGGGTTGGGAAATTAATTGTCAAAGATTCAGAATACCGTATTTTTCGGAGTATAAGGTGCACTTCCCCCCCCTAACAGAGGGGTGGAAATGTTGGTGCGTCTTATATACCGAATACAGCAATTTTAGCCTCCTGAAGCCCCGCCCCTGCATCCCATTTTTCTGAAAAACGGGGTGCGCAGAGTGTTTGGGAGGCTTGCAGAGTGTTTCTTTTTTTTTCAATCATATTTTATTTTATTTTTCTCCCCCCAACTCCCCAAACACAGCTTACAACATCAGTTGTCAGAGTACACATTTTCAACCT
>JANHFT010005915.1:46585-57303 GCA_032467955.1 Pseudoxenodon macrops | reverse complement strand
GGGATGCAGGGGCGGGGCTTCAGGAGGCCAAAATTGCTGTATTCTGTGTATAAGACGCACCAACATTTCCACCCTCTTTTAGGGGGGGAGAAAGGTGCATCTTATACTCCGAAAAATATGGTAGTCTCATCTGGCAAGCAAACCGGCTAAGCAAAACACTGACCCAAAAGCATAGTGAAATCATTGGTGAATGGAATAAGCAGCACTGTTATTTGATAAGCTGCAGTTAAATGTACCTACATCAAGTTAGTCTTGGCTACAGCCTACAGGGCATCCCTGGGTTTTATTTGGAAATGGCAAGTTGCTGTGGCCATCATGATCAATTGCTTAACTTGCAAATGGATTGATTTTTTTGGTTAGGGACAGTACTATATGGCTTGGTCTTGTCTTTGTTCCATGAAGACTGACTGACTGACAGGCAGGCAGGCAGAGAGAAACAAACAAACACTCACACACACCCTTGTAGTTTATTCAACAAATAAAATTTAGGAAACAATGGCTTAGCACAAAGTGTAAATCCAATATGTGTGTAGTTATGGTGTTATTAAATGGAAAACTGGCGTGAAATTGTAACAATAAACCATTCTTTCCCGATTTCTTCACTCTGATTTTGTAGCAGGCACTTTTGTAAGTTTATTTTTAAAAGATTATTTTGCTATGTACTTGGTGACTTTTATGAATGAGTGGGTATTTATCTTAAAAAGAAGTAAAACAGTAGAAGGGGTCCCAGGTTTTGTCTCAAGCTGTTATGTCTGAACACTGGCATTTAAAGAAAGTCATTTTCAGCAGAAAGTCTAAGAAAGGCCTCAAACCCATAAGACCAGCTGCCAGTCAGTGATAAGCAGTGGTGGACTAGAAGACTAACGACATTCTTGTCAGACACAAGAAATCAGGAAACAAGGTGATTCAATGATTACAAGTTTATTGAATGCTAACAAGAATCTGAACTATTAAGGGCCAAAGGAAATTGGTGATAGATAAGAGTCAATGGAATTCAAGGTGGGCTGGGTTTGAAAGGACTCCAAATTGATGACATGCTTGATCCCTCCCTTGAGCTCAGCCTGATTATCTCTTACAGTTCTTATATGTTCATCCATATGTTGTTAGTCACGAAGTTGTGTCCGACCCATCACGACCCCATGGACAACATTCCTCCTGGCCTTTCTGTCCTCTACCATTCTCTGGAGTCCACTTAAGCTCACACCGACTGCTTCAGTGACTCCATCCAGCCACCTCATTCTCTGTCGTCCCCTTTTCCTTTTGTTCATACAAATACTATTGTTCATATGAGAAAACCTATGTGGACTTCAGAGGCCCATTTCCTGTGCTCACTGTGCTTACCATATGTGCTCAATGAATTTTCACCGCTTTCATTACGCAGAACAGAATTGAAATTTGTGCTGCAAAAAACTGGACCGCTACTTGATGATGGCAGATGGTCTATTTGGTAGCTGGGACTCAAAATAAATGGGGCATATGCAGGTTGTATTTTTGTGTTTATCACCTTGATTTTTGCAGAGTGCAGTAAAGATTTTCTCTGACAAATGTACAGAGACATTTGTCCTTTTGTTTATTAAAAAACCCAAAACCTGAATGACTCCAAAATAATGGTACTAACATAAGGGTATCTCTGACAGGGATCTGCCTTTCCACTACATAACCATGTACATAATCAGACCAGAGACAATTTGTAATTACAATTACAAACTGGGAAGAAGGCCCTTATTAAAGGCAGAATAGATCAGAACTTGATCTAGATATCCTAATGAACCATCATTTAAGTAAAAGCCAGACATTTGCTGCAACTACCAGAAAAGCAGGTTAGTATCAGACGGATAGTATTGAGGTCACGTGAAGAGTTACTGCATTGAAGAGACCAGGCTTAGAATACTGTGTCCAATTTTGGTTGCCACGATATAAAAAAGATGCTGAGGCCCTAGAAAGAATGCACAGAAGAGCAACAAAGATGATTTGAGGAATGAAGGCTAAACCATATGAAGAACAGTTAAGGGAACTATTCTCATGAAGAGAAGGACTAGGAGTGACATAACTGTCTTCCAGTACTTGAAGGGCTGACACAAAGAGAGGGCTGACTTAGTCTCCAAAGCACCTGAAGGCAAGAAATAATGGGTGGAAGATCATTAAAACAAGATCTAACCTAAAACTAAGAAGAAATTTCCTGACAGAACAGTCAAATCAGTGGAATGGCTTCCCTCCAGAAGTTGTGGGTGCTCCATTACTGGAAGTTTTCAAGAAGAGTTTGGATAACAATTTGTCTAGAATGGTATAGGGTTTTTTGCCCCAGCAGAAGGTTGGACTACAAGATCTTCACATATTCTTTCAATTCTGTTGTTCTATTTTATATGATCTCTCTTCAGAATATATCTTGTTTTTGGAGACTCATAAATCATCATATTCCTAGGATGCAGTGGAGACGAGGAAATAATGTGTTGAAGAATGTGTAAATGAACTTTGGATCACTTGGTCCAATCAATCAACTCAAGATTTGGTTTAGCCCGAAATAGATCTAGTCTTGCAGAAGGTTAAATTATACCCAGCCACTGGTGTCATGCCAGTACTAAAAGCCACTCCGTTTTCTTACTTAATCCAGGGGAAAAAATCTGGAGAGGAAGATTGGATGAAAAAAGCCTCTGCAATCCCAGAATCCATTGCCAAGCCTGGCAGCACAGTACGTACATCCCAAACGCTAACTGCTGTCCTCTTGAATAATTGTGAAAGGTCTGGTGATACATGCATTGTTTCCAAAGGCAAAAGGTACTCTGGAGCATGTGGAGAGATTCATCACCATCTACTTGCAGTTTCTTAAACCAAAGGCACCTTTTCCAAAGATGATATAAAAGTGAGCCATGGAACTCCCAGGAAGGGTTGCAGCTGCTTCAAAGAATTGTAGAAGCATACAATTCTACGTGCTCCAAAACATTTTTGTTTTTTTGTCTTTGATTCCACACCTAGGCATCCACAGGGGAGAGAAGAAAGGAGGGAAAGGATGACACATGCAATGATGGACGCATGTTATGACTTAGCTACCAGTACTTACATTGCATCCTGATGTGATGGCGCATGTGCCATTCTGTCTACATTTGTTTTCTATCTCCTGTTAAAGTCCTATCACTACATGGGCTTATAGAATACTTGGCTGTTCCTGGAGAAAATGGGTGGGGACTTTGTGTTCCCAAAGGATGTCTTAGTGTGATTGTGCTTTGCCAATATCACTGCAGTATTACTAGTAGAGTAGGATTGTTTCTGATTGGGTGTTATATGGGATCAGGGTCATAGAAAGGCATACTGATGAATGAAGAAGTGGAGAGATAGCAGAGAAACACTCACTGAAGACAATGTTTGAATAAACTTGGAATTATCCCTTGCTTTCACATTTTCTCTTTAATATCATTATATTTCCTTCTGTTCTGTTTCCTGCCCAGATTTTCTCTCCTCCCTGATTCTTTATCATTTCTCTTGCCAATGGTAAGAGACCTGCTGCTCCATTCTGCCTGTTTCCTTTTATCAGGCGTGGCTGATCCTCAACCCTCTCTTCTCTTCCCATATTGCACACTAGGCAAACTGTGTCCCCAAAAGACTCCTCCATGCCTGGGCTCCTGATGCCATTTTCCTGCAGTGTTGATGAAAAGGTGCAGCTCCTTGCAGAGAGACAGAAAAGAAAGGAAGGGGGAAGTTAAAAATAGCTCGGCAAATGCTTTCTCATTGACACGGCTTGGCTAGAGCATAGGAAAACAAACAGAGGAAACTCCATCTAACAGGCTCACATCTAAATAATAGTTTGCACATTCCTCCTGTGAAATAATAACAGATTTTCCATGGAGGTTTAGATAATACATCGGAAGAGAGCAGGAACGAAAACAAATTATGTACACCTAGTGGATGTCAATATTTTGGTCCCTCAGTTCTCACATTGTAGTCATTAGGCACACATAGATTGCCTATATTTAGAAGAAGGTGTAACTGCTTCCTTCCATTAATAACAGCAGAGCACATTCAGTGAGGCAGCCCTCGCTGGAGCTATGGATGTTGCTGTAGTGACGTGTAGAAACCTGAGAGATAAAAGACAAGGCTGGAGAGAGAACAAATATTTTGAAACCTGGATAGTAATTACCTTCAACTTTACAGTTTTGTACGTTTCATTTATAGAGACTCGGGCTGCATTTGGAAAGGAACATCTTAATTTATTTGGAAGCAAGTCCAGTTTGTTTCAAGGAAATTTATGGAAGCTTTTAAAATACATATCCTTAAGTATGCTTTGAGAAATAGGTGTGTAGCCTTAGGTATACAGACACCATGCTATTTTGATATATGCGACATTCCGAAGTAGATACAGAAAGGTTGCTTTGATTTTTGGTAAATATATTCAATTTGAGAGTGAGGGCAAGGGGAATTATGCCTAGAATGAAACACGGCACCCACAGGATAGACTTCCAAGGATGTCTGGTTTGTGAATTAAAATCTGTAGCTACTCCATTGCAAATAAATCTTTCCTCTAGATGCCTTTGCATGCTATAGTTTTTCTGCTGCAGGAATTTTACTTTCCCCAAGATCAAGCTTCAGTATATTATCTGGGAGAATTAAGATCTCTCTCCATGTGCATCCATTGCTTTACTTGGTGACATAGAGTACGTACGTGGGTGTATAAGTGTCACGAACTACCAGCTAGTGCATTTGGTGATCAGAAGCTTACAACTTTCTATGTTGCCCATTTTGTGATTTTAGAGATATTTAGAAAGATATTAGAAATAGGTTCAAGGATGCTTAGGCTTTGAGAAACAATGTGGCAAACATGATTTAAGCTACTATGGCAGAATGCCCATCAATTTCATGAACTCTGAAAATATGGGTATTTCTTTTCCCTATATCAGTGATGGTGAACCTTTTCGGCACCGAGTGCTGAAAAGGAAGTGTGAGTGCTCGTCTGGGCTGCAACCCAGAAGAGGAGGTACACATCCCCGAAAATGAACTTCTGGTTTCCGGTGGGCACATGCATGCCAGCCAGCTAGTCTTCAAGTAATGGCATCTATGCGTGTGTGACAATCAGCTGGCCAGCACAGAACAGCTTCCCTCCTGGAGTTGTGAGTGAACTATCACTGGTGGTCTTCAAGAAGAGTAGAGAGTCATTTGTCCAAGATGCAATGAAATCTCCTGCCTTGGGCAGGGTTGTACTAGAAGATTTTCAAGACCCCTTCCAGCCATATGATTCCATGATTCTAAAATGAGATCAAATTTTTATATATAGATTGTATTGGGAAAAGTTGAGTGTGATTTTAAAATTGGAGAAAGAACCCTCAATAACCAGCACTAGGTTGATAACCCTCCTCCGATTGCTGAAACAGGACTGGACAGCCAAGGAAACCAATAATTCATCAAAGAAATTGACCCAGAGGTATCACTTGATGCACAAACGACAGGTTCAAATGATCATACTTTGGACACATTATCACCTTGTGAAATGATATTAAGGCAGTAACAATAAAAATGGATAATTGAAATCTAATAATGCAGTTGGATTTCCAAACAAAGTTTTCTCACCACCACACCATTAGAAATACACAAGAAAAACAGCATGTCCACCTCCAAATCACAACCCAAATCCATTTACATGCCATAGTGTAGTGGATAAAGAAGCTTGCATGCTGGTCGACGACTGGGATGCTACAGCTCTTAGAAAATATTTTTTTTCCAATAAAAGGACTCTTCTCTGTCAGTTGATTTCAATTTCTAAGAATAACAAGGATTTCCTAACTGATGGGGAGTGCTGGAATTGATAGGGAAACATTGGCAGGAAACTACTGGCAGATGTCTCTGGAGCATGTTATTCCTTTTTCAGTGTTGCTTTGCTCAGTCGAGTAGTTTTACCTTTGTTTACATTTTCTGTTCCTCTATTTCTTAGTTTGTGTGCTGTTAATGATACATAACTCTTATATGTAGATCTATGCCTCTATATCTTGGCATATATACATGTATGTATGTATGTATGTATGTATGTATGTATGTATGTATGTATGTATGTATGTATGTATGTATTACTTTCAAGTACTCACTTTATTTTGTGTCTTAAAATAAACATCCTTTACTTGTGATTAGCCCAGGGTCATATTTGTAATGGTGCACCATATTCCAACTTCTCTTTAGAGTGACTCAAATTGATGGCCTGTGGGCCGGATACATCATGCAGAAGCCACACCCACCCAGCTCCGTGAAGGGGATGTGATGGCAACATGACGCCGCGGGTTTGATACCCGTGCTTTAGACCGACCACCTTGGTTAACACAGAGAAAACCTATTTAAAAATGCAGTCATGGAAGGGACTTTTATTTTGCTCCATCCAGATATCAGAGAAACATCTCACTCATGAACAGGTGGCATCCAGACACAGGTGCCCTGTGGGAATGTCTGCCCAAAAAGTCGACATTACAATTGTAACCATGCAGTCAAAGCCTGTAATTTATTTTCAATATATTTCATTCACATAAAAAGGGGGGAAGCTTTGATTGTGAGGTCACAATAGCTACCTTGATATTTTGTTGTTGTTGCTTCTCTAGTAGATATCCTGGTGGCAGCTTATTTACTATCCTATATAAATTTCTTTCATTCTGGCAAATTATTAAATTAGGATACCCTAGAAGTCAGAAACGAATCTGGCCGTTTTGTAGGAAGGATATAAAAAAAAGGAGTAAACCCTGACTTTTCTTAATGCGGCATTTCAAAGGCCTGGAACAGCGGCTATCAGCAATGTTTTCTGCAAATACCATGAGCATCCTTTCTGTCTCAGTTGAGATATTTATGAACATTTTGAATATTATTAATCCCAGCACAGGACTCTCAATACCCCACAGCAAACCTCCCCCTTCCCAATAGATTTATTAAGGACCAGGTGAGGGGTATTGTTCTTAAACAAGAACTAACATCCATCTGATAGTGGGACCATCCATCCCACCTTGTTCCATTCCATTAAGAAGGAGGCTATGGTAAAATTACTAAATCTAACTCCACTCCACTCATAGCATTCCTTTGAACTAGTAAATTAGTCACTGTAAAAAAAACAACAACAGTAAAATAAGTTGGGCACAACCATTTTTAACAAATCCTATTAGTAATCACCTTGTTCTTTTCTAAATCCAACGCAAATATTATTCTGTTTGTGGTTTCTTTTACTCTTATTATTGTTTTTAATGCTTTTATTTGTAATTCTGGTCTGTGTCTTAATACAAATTTATCGATTGTTCCTTTCTAATGCTTGCAGTCCCAATGCTTGATGACCTTTTCTGGGATTTTCCAGGTACCAATGTCAAGCCAAAAAGTCTCTTTTATCTTGTGTCTTCCTAGGTCAGTGATGGTGAACCTTTTTTTGCTCGGGTGTCAGGAAGCTTTTCATTTCCGAACTTCCAGTAGGCCCGTAGCATCCGTTTTTCGCCATCCATAGGCTCTGGAGGCTTTCCTGAAGCTTGGGGAGGGCGAAAACAGCATCCCCCCACTCTCTGGAAGGCCAGAAATCAGCTGGCCAGTACACGCATGCGTGCTAGAGCTGACATAGGGCAACACCTCGTGTGCCCTCAGATATGGCTCCGTGTGCCACCTGTGGCATGTGTGCCATAGATTTGCCATCAAGGTCCTAGGTCATCCTGGTTTCCCACCTCTCCTCCAGCTTTTAAAAATATTGAAACAAGATTAGTTGTTCACCAATCTTTCTCTGTATTTCAAATATCACATCTGCCACTACTTTTAGTACCCTGGGATGGAATCTAACTTGTCCTGGAAATTTGAATTAATTCAAAACAGCTAGATGTTATGTCCCCACTTTTTAACCTATTTTGATGTGGATTTCTCTTCTGTTCCCCATGATGTGTCTTCTGACAAGTTGGGCTTTTTGTGAAAAGACAGGTACAAAGGCAGAATTTGAAGCATTTGGCTTTCCCCCCTGTTTCGCATCACTTTGTTGCCACCTTCTACAACTAGCAGACTGACTTACTTCCTTGAATTTCTTTTTCTTCTACAAATATACAAAGAACCTTTTTGTTTTGTTATATTTTGATATTCACTGCAAGCCTCTTTTTATTCTTAACTTTAGCCATCTTGACTTCCATCATGAGAGATTTGGGATAGTCCCTAATAGTCTGCTTTTGTTATATACTATATTCCTCTTCAATTTCCAATTGGATTATCTCGGGGTTTTTTTTTTCCTTGAAGAAAACCGAAGAAACTTCTTGGATGAGAATGCAATATTTCTCAAACTCAGTTGCCTTTTAGAAAAGCACCTTTTGAGTCAATGTCCTGGATGACTGAGAATCTCCATACACACCAAAGCAATTTGATGCCTGGTTACAAAATAATCCCTTCCAATTCAAATGATTTCTAAACTGGTAAAATGCAGATGAAGTAAATATGCAATACTGGGCAGAACTGGAAAAATATGAGGATGCAATTCCTGATAATTGAGATATTTTATTTCTCCTTAAGGCCAATAGCAGACATTTATGAATTCTACAAATGTTCATGAGAGACTCTTAGTTTTGGCAAGAAGTTAGGAACAGATTTTCACCCTAATGAAGATAATTGAACTAATTGTCTCCTGCAAACTCCCCTCCCCTTCTCTCCTCCTTATTCCCTATGGGAGGGGCCATTCACCATCCACCTGTGCCTTTACTCCTGAGTCAACCCTTGTTCCTTATCTGTTCCCTTCTCCTGGCAGCTTTGTGCATGCACATATCGGAAACAGCCTCCAGCTGTCCTGCCCCACTAATATCAGACTCCGAAGGCAACTGATATATGTCGGACAGCCCTGGCCCCATCTCTGCCTCCAATGCAGAGCACTCATCAGAGCCTTCCCCAGACCTCAGGACTGGCCCATGTTCTTCCCCAACCACCTCACTGTCTGAGTCTGTCTCCAACTCCACTGGCCGCTGCTGGGCCACAACAGGGTTATAGTTTAGGAAAATGGACTGTGAAGGTTCTTGGCTCAGGTATTGCATAGTCTTTTGCTGAGGGAGTTCTGATAAACATCCTACAATATATCATTCAATAATATGATTTAATTTTTTTTTTTAGTTGTGAATATTTAAGTCCGCAGTCCATCTTAGATTTGAGTAAGTCTGTGCTAGTGTAAGTCAATAATGATAATTATAATGAACAAACCCTACAGAATGGGAAGAAGGTATCAGTCTTTTATGGATGGAGGAGGAAATATTTGGGAGTGGCATAGTTAGCCTGGCTAATGGATGAAACTACAATACACAGTTTGGCTTCACACATTGCCCTAACCAACAGGGTTTTTAAAATCATGACTAAACTCCAGTGGCTTCATTCACATAAAGCTCCAGCAATTGCAGTATGGAAAAATACAATCATACCTCATGCAGCTGGCCTGAGATACAATTCAGTATGCCATCCCTCTGTGTTTGCTTTTGTAATGTCAGGTACAGTACTTTATAATGTGTGGTGTAGGAAGTGATGTTATTTCTGCTTGCCTATGGGTAATGCTGTGACGACCTCTAGTCAGAACATAATCATCGCAAAATTATTTTCTGTGCTTTTTATTTAAATAAAATTGTCATCATCAACTGGTGTTTTTGGGAATTGCTGGGATTACAACTGGAATTCTTAGCTGGTATCCTGCCTGGAGTACTAGGTGATACAACTCAAATTCATCTGGATGTCACTACATTGGAAAATGACTTCAGGAGACAGGCCATATTTAGTCAAATGGAGGTTTATTTTTTGGAACCCAAAGGTATTTGAAATTATCCCAGAGAGCTTCATGTAGGATCTTGTAGAAGGCAGTTTTAAGTATCGTCCATGTTCTTCTATTCCTGTCCTTTTCTTTTTCATGCCACCACAAAGACAATTCTGGAAATCTATACTGCAATTTTGTAGGAGGGAGCAACTAGTAGATAGAGATAGAGACCTGGTCTCTCTATTCAGTTCACAGCCTGCAACTGTCCCATCTGCAAAGAGTTTTTCATTCTGCTATGTCTTATTTGGAGAATTAAAAAAATATTGAGAATATAAGTCTCCCTTAACAGCATTTTTATCAGTTGCTTTGAAATTTTGAGTGAAAGATGTCCACGCTTTTTCTGGCTGCCAGAAAAAGGAGATAAGAAAAATAATTGCTACTGAGGATATCAATTTCAGAAAGGAAATCTCTGTCCTGTTTTGTAATTAATGGACTTCTGTGTACCACCTGCAAAAAAGAATCAATGGGTGGACAAAGATTTTCTAACCCATCCATTAATGCCATGTACAAATGTTTGTCTTCAATATCTACATATAATGTGACAGCAGAATTAAAGAAAACTGCATGACCTCTAATGGAAAGAATATGAAACTCATGCAAGACAAATACTGTGAGGAATCTGGCTTTCATGGGCATGAAGGAGTTAATCCTGACAGGGTTTTCATGTACGTCAGAGCAAGGTTTCTGCCTGTGCAGCACTTAGCCTGGATTGAAAATTCTTGTTCCTTTTTTTTCCTGGCGTTAAAATTTCTTTGCGTTTGGCAATGCTCCTTTTTTTTTATATTACCCCCATCCCACCCCCAAGAAAATGCACTAGGGAGACAATCATCTTTATCTTTCACGGTCTATGTTAATCAAGTTTTTATCAAAGCTTGAAAAATACCACACTGGGGGTGGGGCGGGGTGGGGTAGGAGTTGAATTTTTAATTCAAAGGAGAAAAATAAATATGCTTTTAATGAA
>JANHFT010005915.1:28222-41178 GCA_032467955.1 Pseudoxenodon macrops | reverse complement strand
TGTACTAAAATGATCTGCAATCTCCTGCGTTATCTCAGTATCTTTCTCTGACTTGGTAATACTGAAGTATGGACTGGATGAAGAAGTAGAATATGAGCTCCTGATGGATGAAAAGCTAATTATGCCTTCCTCTTGCATATAGTGTTTGGTGCAATGAAGTGTTTTGCATTTTCATATATGTGTTAAGACAAGAAGCAGGTTAAATTTTATGCTGGCATCCAATCAAATATTGTAGAAAATCTAATGATATTCGGGACATAGGCACATGGAAGTTCTCTGGGCTCAATATTTATACAATTGTCTGGTATGATGTTTACTATAGTTTCTCCAAAGATATTCTTGCTTCTGAATAATACAACCAACCTCCAATTCTTACTAGAAATAGTATTTTCCAATTTCTATTAGCTCACTTCATTTGAAGTCCATTAATGAACAATGATTTTGCTTTCTTGGGAAAAAAAAGGGAAAAGATTGTAATATTTAAGGAGAATGTCTTTCATTTTTCATGAGTAAATGACACTGAATGGCACGAATTCGATTCTTTGCTGGTGCAAATTCAGGCTGAAGCTTCAGTGTAGATTCATACCATCGCATTGCCTTCTCAAACTCCTCCTGTAGGAATCCAAGATCCAAAATGATCAGCATTCAAGTAACTTATATCTTAAAATGGTATATACCATACTTTGTTAAGTTATTAGGGATAGAGTGCTGAATCTTAAAGTATCTTCAAGTATTGCAATATTAAGCCCAGGCAAATTAACATAACAAACAAGATTTTCTTTTTTTAATAGAATATTTTTCCCTGTCATGGTAGAAAATTATATGGATTTTCTTGCAATAGAATAATCTGTAATACTTCAGTGCAGAACACTATGAAGGTTCAACTGCAAAATACAATATTGTTACTGAAACATTTAGACCACAACTGTGCAAATATTAATACTCATTACTTTATTAGAAACATATTCTGTCTTTCCTCCAGCAGCCCAATATGGCTAATTAGTCAATATGTTATAACTTAGTGCTAGTGAACAAACTTGTTTAGCTCTTGAGCTTAAATATTTGTTCTCCCTTTTCTTGGTCAAAACTCAAACTTCCCCTTCCTCAATTAAACTTCCACTTTCTCAGTTAAATTAAACCCTATTTATTATTATGCCCAAACTGGGATGAAATATCTACTGACTCATACCTAGTTTTAGTAGGCATCTCTGAATGTGCACATAAGAAGTTCTGCACTTGCACATTAGTGCTATTGGAATATTCCACAATTAAACTACTGTTGGCGGGAGTCCTATTGCATACATTTATGTGGTTCTTTCTTCCTTCCCATTTCAAAATAGCAATGACAAAACCAAGGGAGTGAAAAGCAATTACACAACTAAGATTGTGAGGTTATGTGAATTCACAGATGACTGCAAGAAGAATCGCAGTTAGAAATGGGTAGCTAATTCTTTATGATCTCTACGAATGAAGCCAATGATGCCAAGACTATTCTGCTGCCTGCCTCTGGGAATCAAAATTATGGCTTTATGAATGGAGAAGGCTGTGTCTCAGGATACAGAGGTAGCACAACAGGAGTAGCTTTCAATATTCCTTGGTCATGCATCTGAACCAATTTGTATCACAAACTGATGGGCTGAAACTGGGATGAACTTGGTTCAATCAGGGTTGAAAGCAGCATTCCTTTCCCATATTTCCATGGCAAAGGAAGAGGCATATATCCTTTAGGAACAGTGCTGATTGTCTGATTATGTCTATCATGGCTCCAGGAATTACAGAAGAGTCAGTGTTGCCAAGATTGTGGCTCAACTATATAAAACACATTAAGAGGAGCATGATTATAAATACCAGTAATATGATTCTTTATTCTAAGAGACTGCATAACATATGGGGATTCCCTGTAAGTTGACAGTTCGTGTAACTTATGAAAAATTTAAAGAGTTGGATTTTGATCTCAAAAAGAACAGCCTAGGGGATAAGTGAAGGTTCAGAATTTAAAAGACCACATGGATGCTTGAGAACAACTCATCCTCTCCCCAAAGTATGGGTGAGAAACCCAAAGCAAAGTTCAAAAAGTTCTGCATATTCAAATGTTATATTGAGAGGTTGGGTGCAGTTAAATTTACTGAAAATTTTCAGGATGGAAACATTAAAAAAGGAAAAAAAATATTTTATTTTACAAACTGCTATTATGTACTGTAGGCATGGACTGCTATCTCCTGCTTTTAAACCTCTTTATCACTGAGACTCAAGATGCTATAAAAAGACATGATTCAGGATTTACCAATTATTTACTCACCATTGCTACATAAACATTAGCCAAAGTGAAATGATTGACGACAAAATGTGGGGCGATTTCGACTGCCATTGTAGCCACAATGATAGCATCATTCCAAAGCTTTGCATTGTGGAAGATGTTTGCTAAACTTATGAGAGGCACATCCTGAAAAATAGAACAAATCCAGTGAGAGGTAAATTGCTGGTAAAATAACAGGCATTTAAAGAATCAGCACAGTGTATTTATGTTCCTGATACACAGATTTTAATCAATAAGAGAGAAAAGTCAGCTGTTCTATGCAAAAGTTCTCCTATCTTAACCAACAAAGTGTATACAGAAAAAAAATATCTGCAATTAATATCAATCAATTAAATCAATGAAGATAGGATACATTTTTTTAAAACAACACTTGAAAAATCAGTTCATTTCTACATAATAGATCCTAAACTTGTTCCAACTTGTTAGTGAAGCAGGATTATATTCATTCAAAATTTGTTCTGTCTATTGTAAGCCTAAAACACAGACTAAGACTGGACATTCACTTGCAGGGGTCTGCCCCTTCTCCACTGCAATGCATTCAGCTCCAATTTGTACTTTGAATTCCTATGGTTACTTTTTATTTGGTGCAGATATAGAACCAGAAAATTACCCTGCTTTTGTAAATGAAATATCTCTGCACTCCCATTCTCATTTATATATTTTATCAAAGTATTGATGATAGACCATATAAAGTTGTCTATTCCATAATTTATATGAGCATCATTCTAAAATCATTAAAATCAGTGAAAGCATATATATTGCTAAACATAAAATGAAAACTGTAATCACAGACATATTGTCCCCAGTATTATTTATTACACCCACCTTCATGTAATATGGTGTGTGATGTAAGGCTTGCCGCAGGCAATCAATTGCTTTCTTCCCTTGACCTTTTACTCTCCAGTAAAGAGCTGCCATGCTGGAAAGGATCCAAGAAGTTTGATTCTGCCACAAAATGGAAGAAAGAAGGAAACTCACCAGATGTTTGACTACATTTATTTCACGCTTTCAGTATTTTTCACTACCACTCCAGTCTTATTCAAATATCTAGAAATTCAGAACACCTCTCTCTTAATAAGGTACACTTTGTATAGGGAGCCATACTGTCAGAGGATGTATATCAAACTTTATTATGGTTACAAGTAATTTAATTTTTATTTCAAAATAAACACTTTCATTTTTGCTGAGCAGAGAAATACTGCCACTTTGTGGTGACTAAAAACCAATTCCTTAAGAATCTGTTTTTGAATTAGCGGGTTACATTTTGAATGTTGACACTATAGGTACGGCACTCTCACAGAATGGTTCCTGAAGTACTAGAGCTTGTCCATCCAATCAATAGCTACTGAAGTGGGAAATCAAAAGCACCGCTATACTAAAATGCAAACTGGTGACGTTAAGTAACTTCTCCAAGAAGTTCAATACAAAGCAAAGGTGGAGTCCATACCCAAATCGCAAGACATATTTTTCCACACCAAACACACCAAAACACTAAGTTTACAAAAGGCAAGCAGCCGATCCTCAAGAGAAATATATATATTGAGGCAAAAATCCAGCTACACCAAAAAGGAAGGTGAGACATGCATGCTGCTCACAGAAAAATCAAAGCATAAAACACAACAGACCAATATCAATAAATTTGCATATTCTATAAACACAGACCAGTGGAAAGACATCCCCACTATTGGCTGTCCCAATCTAGCCTATAGGATGTTCTATACTTGTACCCTGCTCATGTATTTTTTACACATTCCACAACAAAAACTCACTTGCAACTTTTACTTTCTACTAAATTTTCTTCAAAAAATTAGTGATGGTGTTGGAAAAAGATGCTTTGCTTTGAAGAATAAGAATTATAATACATAATAGGTAGACAGACTGATAAACAAAATAAGGAAGCCCCTGAAGGTTCTAAGGCAGGTTAAGAATCCAAGTGTTCTGGGAGCCTTTCTCCAATGGAGTGTCTTGAAAATAGTAAGATGATGATGGGCTGCAAGGCAGATAGGGAACTTGGGATGGACAATAGTATATTGGTATTCTTTTCAGGACAAAGAACTGGTGGTCTCCCTAAAAAACTGTATGGTTGTTTGAATTGCTTTGAGACTTTTGACATATTCCAAAAAGGAAATAAAAACATGTCTATTAGAGACCAGTCTGAATCATTAGATTCTGAAGCTGAAGAATTTGATCAGACTGAGTATTGGCTGACATCAGGTGAGGAACTACTGGTACAGAATAAGTCACTGTCTCACAGCTAGAGCTAGGCAAAGTCCTGAGCCCAGCAACATACTGCAAATTATGAACAGAATATCTAAGGAAGTCAATCCATCTACCTACAAGAAAGAAGTGTGACTCAATCAGTTAAGATGGTGGTAAGGATTTTAAATGAGAGATGGCTTTCATCACTGGCTCTAACTGGCAAACAACATTCAAATTTCTTACCCATGATTCTGTCTTATTACATTGTTGCTGGTTTACCTAGAACACCCCCCCCCCCTTTTTATGATCCTGTAAACCCTTATTTCGGGGTATAGTTGGGATGGAGCTGAACTAGCCGGACTGGCTCTTCCTGATGCCACACAGAGTTCTCAGCATATATTTTTACTTTGTGCCCTGGAAGAGAAACATTTGCTGCTATCTAGGATTGAACTAGCTCTTACTGGGAAACAAAACTGTTGCTGGGTTACCTAGAACATTGGATTGAAAAAAAGACTATCCTTGAATCTCCTTGAATTTGAGATTTGTCTTTCTGTACACTTTTTCTAAAGCTCTTATGCCTGCTTTCTATGCTGAAAGCTTTATGTTACTTTGGTGAAAGATTTATGATTGTAATAGAAGCTGTGTGTGTAATTGACAGCACAAAGCAGACTGTTTACTACCCGCACATCAAAGGAGTTGACTCCTTTAACTTCAGTCACTGAAACTCAGGAATTACAAGTTGAAACTCAACTACTGAATATACAGCTTCTCTGACCACTTAACAGAATTTATGAGTACCTCCAGCACCATGCTATAATGCCCTGAAGACTTTCTCACATACCAAGTTAAAGCTGGTGTTGTTACTACCTTATTCCCTGGCTGAACTGTAAAATGAGCTACCGATCTGTAACTCCAATAGTTACTATTTAATTATGATAAATTTGTCAAGCATTTCAAGTTGATGTTTGAAGATCTAACAAAATCAGTTATAGCAAATGGAGTATTAGAGAGCTACATAAGGGAAGTCGGTCAGTAGCTGATTATGTAAATGACATCAGGCTCTTAGTACAAGACCTGGAATGGAATGAGGTGGTTCTGATGGAATCAGAATCCCAGAAAGGATTTGCAGATGAGATCCTGGATGAATTGACCTGAGTGGAATGCCTTTCCTTCTTGTAAGACTTGATCAACTGATAACACCATATTGATGAATACCTTAAAATTGAGACTGGTGTTGTCCAGATCTCATTTGGATACAATATTCCTTTAAGACCCCAAATCAGGCACCTGGATCCTTATAAGTAATATCAAGTGTTGGCTAAATATTTTACCTGGGATTCGGTTTAACTGAGCAGTTGTGGTTCCCTAGTCTTGAAACACCTCTAGACCAGATGCAACCATATCTAACCATATCTCTTAGAACCAATGCAACAAGAAGATCTCATTTAACTCCAGAAAAAAAGAGGGCCACTCTACACGCCCTATATGCCAAGAAACAGGCTGGTAAATCCCTCCAATGCTTCCTGTTCTCACCAATGCCACTAGCTCCAGCACTACTACTGGTTTGATCACCACCAAACAACTGATCACCAAATAGCATACCCAATTTTCCTTGACAGCCCACAATTATTCTCTAATTATCAATGTAGTCCTTCACAAGTTGTACAGGCCATGATCTAAGAAATCTCCAAATTTTCAAAAAACTCAAAAGAGGAATCTAATTAATATGGTTATGAGAAAGCAAAAGTTAAACTGTTGTTTTGCACTTTGTGCAGTCATTCTGAATAGATGGAAATCCGTTTGGATCATGCAGAATTACCATGTCATTCTGATACCTGATATATGACATTTGGAGAGACTGGTACTCCTTGAAACTTGAAGCCATTTACTGAAAGAAGCTCAAAATCCTGTGCAAGTTCCAACTGAGTAAAGGTATTTTTCGCTTAATGAGCATTTGTATAATGACTGATCAAAGTTATGATTGCACTAAGTAGTACTTATTGGTTATGGCCATTGCAATGCCCGTGATCATAATTTGAATGCTTGGCAGCATGCCCACATTTATAACATCAGCTCAGCTCAGCTCAATTCCCCTTCATTCACTTAGAGATAAGTTCTGCTTTTTTGGCCACCTTACACTCTGCCACCCCTACTGCTATGCATTATCAATGTGGCCCACACAGGAAAGTTCTTCAATTAACTGGAAGGGAAATGGGCCTGAGAGACTTAATTTATTTATTGATTTCAGCTATGATACTCCCTGAAGCCTAAACCCTCAGTGTGTTGTGGGGAGCAGTGGTTAAATGGAGGAATAATGTTAGGGATCAATCTGAGCCTTCAGATTCAGACCAGTGTGAATCTCAGCTTGCGTCATACATTAGAAATTTAGAGACTTAAGAGTGCAGTGGCGCAGGGGTTAGAATGTAGTATTGAAGGTTAGTTCTGCTGACTGCTCAAGGTTGGCTCAGCCTTCCATCCTTCCGAGGTGGGTAAAATGAGGATCCAGATGGTTGGGGGCAATATGCTGACTCTGTAAACTGCTTAGAGAGGGCTGTAAAGTACTGTGAAGCAGTGTATAAGTCTAAGGGCTATTGCTATTGTTAAGTGTTAAGATAAGCAAAGTCCTAGAACCAGCAATATTTTGAGGAAAGTTTTATGAGTGCAAAAAAAGTATTGAATTTGTTATCAGAAGCTGGCTATATAAGTACAACTGGCAGTTTCTTTGGAGTAATATATATCATGTTAATGTAATTGTTCTTACTTTCTTCTAAACACTTTCTTACTTATTTGATGCTTAATGTTTGAATCTTCTGAAGTATGCTAATATTTTTTATGAAAAGCTATTAATTAATCAAACATACTGATTAGTCTATGGAGCCTGGCTTTTGGTACATTTTCTATATAATGCCCTCATATAACAATGGAATCAACAATTAAAACATGCTTTATGCAGCTTGTCTCCACAGCACAGCACAAACTCTACATCCACAGCACTAAACCCACAAACATCAATAATGAATTTACTTCAGCACATATGATGAACAATGTAACAGTAGCAAAATGACACTTCAAGCATTGGGCTTGAAGGCTTTTTAAAATGTATATGCACACTGCACTTTTTTTTGCATTTGCCAATCTGTCTGCAAAACTCAACTAACACAGTAATATCGTTTTTCATTTGGCAACCTGAAGGCTCAAAAGTGTAGCAATGCTATATGTAATACACTTGCATTGTGCACATTTCATATTCCATTTCAGGGCATCCTTGGCTGCTACTGAGATGGCTGTATTTGCTGCCAGAACATAATGTAGTAGCAAGTTGTTTTGAGAACTTAAGTTGAATTCTAAAATCTAGCATCAAGAAGGCATTTTGATAGTAGTAACTAAAGTTTAAACTGAAGGCTTCCAATTTCCAGTTTCATCAATGGTTTTCCTAAGCTTTTACATTTTGTGTACATTTTGCACATGAGGACATTCTGTAACTTAATGGTGGAATTGCAGGTACATGCAACTTTACAAGTTTAAAATGTAGATGGATGTTTTGAGGTATTTTTATAAGGTTTATAAGTTTTTATAAATCTGCAGGGATAGCATACAAGTTAAGTAATATATATTTTTGTTATTTTTGTGAGATTTTACAGTTTACTGAATATCAAAAATGAATTTACATACTGTATTATATTAAAACGTGAAATGGAAAAAACAAGCTTTATTAAATGCTAGGTTACTCCATGCTGGCATTACTAATTTCTATTTCTGTGGTGGAATATAATCTGGATTCCCAGAAGGGAGGGGCTGCATTCCAGAGGACCAAGAGACAGCGAACTTTAGATAGTTTGGTTGGGAGATACTGTAAGAGGATCAATAGGATCCTATTAGAGAGAGGATCCTCTCTAAGAGTTCTCAGAGTATGTCTTTAATTTGCTTTAGTTTGGCAAGATTCTATCTGTAGGTGGTGAAAAATAAACAAATACTTTGAAGTAACTCAGTGTACCTTCCTTGGTTTTTGGAGGCTGACATTTTCCTTATTATTTGGACACTATCTACTCCAGCATAAACATTGCAGTAAGGAGGCTGGTGCTAGAGAGTCTCTATCCGGTATTATGAAGAAAATCCCATCTTTGCTATGATTGTATTACAGACAAGTCATTTTTTTGAAGCCAGAGGCCTCAAAGATGATATTGCAGTCTTGCTTCCAGATACTTTTTTTTCCTAATTAGCAAATAAGCAGGAAGATGGATCAGTTCTAATTTGATCTGCCAAAAGCAGCCTTTCCCAACTTTGTTGTCTTTACATATGTAGGCAATCTGGCTCTTATTTTGGCAATCTGGTGAACTGTAATTAGAACTTACTTGGAATTTACTATTTTGAGGGATGGCTAATGTTTATAGAATCCTACATATCACAACCACAGCCACATTGAACTAAACTAGAAAAACCTAAACTTGTGTTATTTCAAATGCATGCAGCTACCTTTTCAAGTACTTTGGCTATTCGAGTACCAACTTGTTCTAAAGACTGTGGTGGATATCGGTCTTTTCCAAGATTCTGCAGTACCTGTGAATCAAGAAAAAACAAACATTCTGATATAATTTCTATCAAATTGGCTGACAGAAAGAGATACAATCTCTTTCCTTCTGAAAGGCTGAGTCCAGTATTCTTGCGCTTTTCTATTCTGCAATTAATACACATAGTTAAAAAATTCCTACGTCCAAATCTATGCATATAAAAATATTTTAAGAATATTTTAGTTCAATGATTAAGATTTACAAATCTGGAATCCTCAAATTAGAAAACTTTAAGAAACTCATGAGCAGATCCCATGATAAAATCAATTAACCATGGTGAGTTTTTCAGAAATTAGATAATATACATCCTTGTCTAAATTGGGTACCCAATTATTCACAAAATAATTTTATTCTTTCCTCACTTGCCCAGTATAATGTTGTTCTCTGCAAACTAAATTCTCCAGTCATAGATTTCATGCCTAAAAACAGGAAAGTTAAACAAATACTTGTTCCATGAAATCTGATGATGCAATCTGATTTTCCAAACATCACATGTGTACATGCTTATGAGCAGCTAGTGGCACAGAATTGAGAAATTGTTAACCATAGTGAACATTTATCTAGAAAAAGACTTGTGGCTTCCTATCAGCCGTGCTTTTATGGATGTACTGAAATCAGCAACTCATGAATAAATCCAATAATACTGATTTCAAGTGAGTCTGTTCTAAGCATGCGGTTTTTAGATCGACCCCAAGCCCATATGAGAGCACAGCCCTACCTCTTTCAGTTGACTCTCTCCCATGTAATGAAGACTGGCTCGATTGGCAACACCATGGAGGTGATCCAATGTATGCATGCTGGCAGGCAGGTTGGCATTGCAGAGAGGCTCCATGGCGGGCTCTTGCAGGGGAGTGGCAAAATCAATGTGCTCTGTGATGCTACAAGACAGAGAATTGTTAAGATATTAAAGGAAACAAATATATCTACATATCTAAATGAATATATAAAATCAATTGTAACTGAGATTTATTTCAGAAGCTGTATACCTGACTCACATTTTGCAAAAGGTTTTCTAATGTTTCTATCATATTGGAAAATTCCCTTACACAAAACGTGTATGTGAACAGCAAATGATTAACTCCAGTACTGTTTTTTCTTACTTCATTCTGAAATTATTCTAGAGGAAGAAAACAATGAAAGGTTTTCCTAAAAGTAAACTGTTAAGGGGAAGGGATGCTATACATGAGTTTAATTCTATATAGTTTCCACTTCCTAAGCTAGCCTTGGGTTTTTCTGGTAATTGAATTTCCCCTTCAAATACCAAGAACATTGAATGCTGTTTAGTTATGGCCAGCTAAGTGTTGCTACAAAACTGGATGGATTAAAAGCAATGTCTGAATTCAAGGACATTGTACTTTTTAGCATAATGCTCTGCTTTCTAAAGTAGGATGGATTCCCAGTGGGTGAGCAAGAAGTTCCAAACTTAATACGACCTGCTGAAGTATGATATCCTTGCTCCTCACTTATTATTGCATTACATTTATTAGGCTTTGATGCTTCCTCCACAAATATCTAGCATATTTTAGTAGAAAGACATACCTGATTTAAAAACTGTATTCCACCAGAGGCAGCTTCCCAATATGGTTCTACAGATGCCATCTGGGGAATGTCATTTTTCCATTTACCCACCAAATTTAATGATAATATATACAAATGCTTATCTGTAGATAAAACAAATTAAGCAAACAATAAATGCTAGTTGAGCAGAACATTACTCTTTCTCTCCTCCCAATAGCTGTAAGTTAAAAGATGAATCCATACATTTTGGGCAGCTCTCTATGATTGCTAAATTATGGACTAACTCTGCATAGGGAAACATGAACCAGTGCAGAGTCAAAGATGATAAATCTGATCTAATCTGAAGTTAGCGGGCCTTCATATCCAAGAACTTCTCTATTGTTAGGTTTGAGATTTAGCCTATTGGGACACATCTCATGTTTTTCCTGGAACATATATATATATATAACATAGTGATATCAGCATACTGATAATACTTGGTTCCATGCTTTACAGATGCCTCAGGGACTTCATATTAAAATAGGACTATCAAACCTGAGGCAATGTTGGTAATACTAAATCTTAGACCAAAGTTATAAGACAATCACAGCCTGATACAGAAATCATGGTTTATTACAGTCAGTAATGTTTTCCCCCCCAGAAATGCAAGGATAGTCCCCCTCCCTCCATCAACCAAGTGTTGATCCATTGGTTGTGACAGGAATAGACTAATTGGCTTGTTGTCTGAGCCTGATATTGTGGACTGAGAGAGCAATACATCTCAGAGCGAGGTTTAAAGCAGCATCAAACATAAACCTAAACTATATTTTCTTGGATTGTCGTAACAGATTCAAAATAGAAATTACAATTCCTCCTGCATCCTTTCTGCATCACCTTGCAAATTTTATAATCTCACTTGATATTTTTTGTCTCGTTTGGAGAGATATTCCTGTAAATATTCAGACTTTATTTTAGACATAACTTGATTAAATTACTGCTCATCCTTAACTTCCATTCATTTCTGAAGCCATTAAGAAATAAGTCATGATATTCTGCAAGACAGTGCATAATGCTGAGATGACATGTCTGACATTAAACAAAGACACTCACAGAAGCTCAGACCTCTGTGGATTATTAGCTCCAATAATAGCATTATCAAATAAGTGAAAGAATATAATACAGTCACAATGTTGTTTACCAGCCCATTAAGATGAATATTTTAAGCTATACATATCTGTCCCAGTTACGTACTGACCTAATTTTGTTTATAACAAAAATACTCACTCAATATTTTTAGCAGAAACAGCTAGCCATGTGCTGGCTACAGTAGTAAGATCCATCCTGCGGAACTTAATACACTCATCAGGACTTGGCCAGCCCAAGCTGCGATAGTCTTTCTTTCTTCCTGCAAAGAAGCAAGACAACCTCTTGAAAAAAAGAAGAACCATTTCAACTTTTAAAATTCTTTTTCTACGTATAGTGGGAAATTCAGTTATTTGAATAGTACAAACTACCTGATACCATATCAGGAGCAAATGAATAGGTATTGACTGTGAACCAAACAAATAGAGAGGTATTTAAAAAGGCTGTATTTTATGCGTGTGTAAAAAAGAAACATGTTCTTTGCTTTATATTAAAAGCAAACATCTTGTGCCTAAAAAGTATGTCTGAACCACTCTGGGTGAGACTTGACCCTGCCAAAATGGCACCAAAATAATTTAGTTCAATCTAAGTTTCAGTTAAAGAAAATCTGTGCTAATATTAAGAGGCAAAAAGAATATAGGGATTCACAAGGATGGTGTTCCTCGTCCCTCTTTCTCATTCTCAGTAAGGTCTATGCACCAGCTTCCATATTTATTTTATTCACATCTAGTTGCCCATCTCACCAGAAGTCACTTTGAGTGGCATACAACAATCAAAACATTAATATAAAAACAGCCATTATAAAAATATGAACAACTATGATTAAAAAATTTAAAAAATAAAAAGCTGCGGTCTCCAATCTTTATGGCTTGGCAGGACGGTGGGAAGCCAGAGAAGTGAACCAGCCTATGCACAAAAGCTTCCCCATTGACTTTACTTGTGGAAAGTTGGCAGGAAAGGTCACAAATGGGATTGTGAGATATGACTGTTGGATCTAGGATAGCCATAGCTTTGAGGATCAGTTGTACATCCATTATATCAAACTTCTGAAGCTGTCCTTTTTTCCAATTAAATGCACAATTATCTGTTAAACCTGAAGAACTTCAATTACACTTTCATTCTGGCTAATTTTATGGACATTATTTTTATTTTGGCTATTTAGAAAAGGGGCGTTGGTCCTACCTGATACGCTCCTTCTCGTAGGGTTGAGGTAGCCTCCAGAATGGGTAACT
>JANHFT010005915.1:6165-28122 GCA_032467955.1 Pseudoxenodon macrops | reverse complement strand
ATTAAGACTCAGTCCAATCACAAGACAGGACAAAGTTACCCATTCTGGAGGCTACCTCAACAGACTACGGAGAATTAGCAAATCTTTGTATCATATAAAAATAAATACTGTTTATAACAAAATGCTAGCTTCCTCTCAGGAGATACATATAGTTGGTAAGCCCTTTGCATGTTCTGGGACATATCTATGAATGAATATTCACTGGATTTTACTGCACAATGTGTACGGCATGCTTTTACCACAACTTATTTAATGTGTATATCAAGTGTATCCTGATGTTCTGAAAAAGTATTGGTCTTGTTCTTTTAAAAAGAAAGCATATTACCAGGTGGCCCAGGGGAAGGTATTTTTGGCCCACTGATTTCCAATGCCATTTGGTAAAGGTTTTCATTTTCTCCAGCTACTCCTTCCTCTCCATTTCTTCCAGCAGGTTCTTGTGGGTCTATATTTTCTGGTTTGTGTTTCTTTACACGTTTTACTTGAAATGTGATCTGTCAAAAATAAAAAAAAATGGTGAAGGTAGCAGAACTAAAAACATCAGGCATGCTGATAAGAATGAAGAACTAAGCTGATTTCCTTTCAGACTAAGTTGATTTTCAAGGGCAATTTCCAGACAGTTTCCTTTTTCTTGATAATTCTGGTTACTCTAATTCTGCTCACATCTTAATACATCAAACATAAGCATATAACAATAATTTGTTTAGCTCAGAATTGAATAACACATTCAGTAGGGAAGGTTCCTCAGAAACATTTGTTAAAACGTGTCTTCTTGTTCACATTTTCAGTATAAATTTGAAGCGCCTTTATACATTCTAGAAAATTTCTGTGTTGACATATACCAATGGTATGTCTTTTTATAAATATTCTCTTTAAGATTATAATAGTATAAATTTTATTCCTTTGGCCACATATTAAGAGTCCTTACCCATTCAGTTTCACCATCATCACCATCATCCTCTCCACAATCCCCCAAACAGGAACTGGCAAGTCCATCTTGAGAACCTTTCTTGAGGACACGGATCCCTTGCAAGTCCATCCGATGGCCTTTTACTTCCAGTGCCCCTTCAAAAGCTTCAAGGGGCCAAGAGCTTTCAAACTCATCCACTAATGCTAGCATCTCTTCAGACATCTGAGCATCTCCCAAGTTTTCTATTTCTTCTGAGTCATTGTTTTCTGCAATAACAGTACCTATGACAGCAGAATCAACAAAATGTATTAAAGTTTTGTTCAAAAGTTATTTTATGTTCAAGTGCTATGCTAAAGTAGAATTCTGCCACTTCAAAACCAAATGATCAGTATAAAAGCGTGTTACACTCTTAATCAAAGCTTCAATACTTACATTTAAGTAAGGCCATTTGCATCGTAAAGGGTTTTTCTTATCCTGAAAAACTCATTATTGGTCTACTAAATAAATATTTCAATAAAAAGACAAAACACAAAAATTTACTTTATAGTGATGAATGTATGTGTACTAAAGGTTGCAGTGGACTATGAAGAAACAAGATAAAAAGGATATTGATGCTTTTAAAAATTTTGACATTTTCAGAAGACTGAAAATGCTATGGATTGTCAAGAAAACAAACAGATCAACCCAGAGTTCTCGTTCAAAGAAATGCATAATGAACACATTATGAGCAGTCTGCAGGATCAGTGTACCCGCTGTGTACCCCGTTTTTGCAAAACAAAAAAACAAAAACAGGGTTTATCGAGGGTTTGAGAGGCCTGCAGAGTGTTTCTGTGGGCTGAGGGAAGGCAAAAACGCAGTTTTTGTGAAAAATGGGCCATTTTTCACCCGTGTTTTGCCAAAAACGGGGTGCACAGAAGGTTTCAGAGGCTTGCAGTGTTTTGGTGGACTGGGAGAGGGCAAATACGCCTGTTTTTACTAAAAATGGGCTGCTTTTCACCTGTTTTTTGCGAAAAATGGGGTGCGCAGAGGGTTTGGGAGGCTTGTAGTGTTTCTGTGGACTGGGAGAAACAAAAGGCAAAAACGCTAGTTTATGGTGAAAACTTGCCTGTTTTTTTGTCCATTTTTCACAAAAACAGGCATTTTGCTGTCCCCCAGCAATCAGAAGCAGTCTGCAGGCCTCCCAAACCCTCTGTGTACCCCGTTTTTACAAAACAAAAAAAACAAAAACAGGGTTTATCGAGGCTTGCAGAGTGTTCCTGGGGCCAGGGAAGACAAAAACTTGTTTTTTATTTGCCTCTTTGAAATCTTGGTGCGTCTTATACATTGGTGCGTCTTATACTCCGAAAAATACAGTACATTCTCAGAGAATATGCCAGTATACATTCTAGTCAGTTCAGAATCCTTACTACATGGTTAATTAAAAAACAAAAACAAAGATATAATCTAAATATTGCCTGTGGCCATGCCTAGAAAACATGTGACATAAGATAAATCTAATATTCACATGGGTGAAAATCATCTATTTTCCTGGACTGTTAAGAACAATCTCTTTCCAATTCTCAAAACTTGTTTTGAAGCACTTTGCATAATACTGTTCTCCTGAGTATGTTTTTATATTCAACATTTCTGAGATATTGTCACCAACTTATTGGATGCTAACCTGGAATACAAGTGTGAGTGTGTATGCATGTGTGTATGAAAGGGAGATAACTTTTAACAACATACCATCTGAAGAGGTCAGAAGGTAAAGTTTATTAAAATCTATTCAATTGCTTTTTAAGATCTTGCTCTCTTGTGCATGGGTTTCCTAAAATATATCCACACTGAAATCACCCAAAAGGCAAAAATGTATCTGAAGCAGCTATACAGTTCTCTTTTGAAATTTAATGAAATACAGTATGTTTTCATTTTTTGAAGAGAACAGTAATTCCAGAAACTAGAACATTTCAGTAAGATATAAAAGTGAAGGGGATTACACACCAGAATTGTTCACAGATGATTTCCTGCTGGCATAAAAGGGAAAGGATTTGTATGGACCTGCCATCTTCACTGAGGCCAAAGACAACATTAAGGGCAGTGTGAATGGCTCAGTGTGAGCTGGCAGTTGCAGAAAGTGTCCCTTGCTCATTTGTCTTGGTTGGCTAATGGGGAAGGGAATGGCGTAGGCAGTTTTTGGCTTCTATAGTCAAGAAAAGATTGTGCTAAAATTAATGTGCCTTGCTCACCTATCAGTTCCTCTACTGCCTTTGCTTCTCAGTTAGAAACATTAATTTAGAAATACCTGTGTGATTTCATAATAAAACTAAATGTTACTCAGTTGCCTGTATAACTCTTTGGCTTTAGTTAAAACCAGCTAAAATAGAATATATTCCAAATCACGGCTATGCAGTACGTTAGATTCAATCTCCAAAAGGTGCTTCAGAGCATGCTATCCTGGGAAGACAGACAGCTGTTTTATGATCTTACATCTGTGCTGCAATGTACTTTATAATCTATTAATTATATGTTGCAAAACTCAAAGATTGTCCTGTACATAGTCTTTTTTTAAAATTCAGAACATGCATCCTACTGCTCTGCCACCACAGTAATCCCCTTGCACTCTCTTTTTTAGATGAGACACTTGCTTAGTGGGTTGACCTACGATATGCAAGTGTTTTAATGATAAAAAATGTAAATAATTAAGTACAATTTGAAAAATGTTTGTACTGTTCCTATTCATCCTAGTATGCAATCTAATTTTGACCAAAACTATGTATAGGTGTTGCAGAGTTACTCTGACAAATAGTCAGTGGTCTAGGTCTCGTGTGAATTTAAACTTAAATGAACCTTTTAGGACCTGGATCACCTGTTCAAGTTATTTTATACCAGAAGCAGAAAGTTTAGCAGGATTACTTACGAGCACTAAATATACAAATATTAAATGCATTTGATGTATTTTTAAGTCACTAAAACTCCACTGCCAGACATAGCTGCCTTTGCCTAAAGGTTATATTGGTGCTGAGTATTCACTTACTTTCTAAAGTCAAAGAGGATGAATCCCCTGCTGAACCATGAACCTGATCTGTCAAATCATCTTCAGCAGCCGTTTTAAGAGTTTCTTCTATTAATATGATATCAGAATCCTGTGGGTTAAAGTACTTCTGCTTAGCATGGTTGTCATCTTGACTCTTCTCATGACAGTAACCTGTGAGATATGCACAGAAAAAGAGAGATTGCAGACATGATTCCCTCAGGGCAAACCACTTGCTACATCTCTTGAATTATTGATATATACAGACGTAAAAGGCCTAAAGGGAAGAATAAATGTATACAATGCTGTGAGATTAATGGATGTCAACCTACAACACTGTTTGGAGAGATTCCTTGATGGTTTAACATCTTTATCATGCTAAGAGCACAATGACAGCTTCCCATGGTATTGACATGATACCACAGCATACCCAGGAACTCTTACAGGGAAAAGGCAAATATTTCTCCCTTTCTCCTTAATATTCATGGCTGAATTCCATTACAAGTCAAATAGCATTTCAGGAAGATGGCATGCCCATCTCTGGCCAAACGTAAAGTGTGGAAAACTTGAAATAACATACAAATTAGATAATACATTATGAAAAACTAAAACAAGATCTAAGATTTATACGCTAAATTAAAATTCCACTTTAATATGCTGTTTAATATCTTTGCCTCCATTTAGTTATAGAACAAAAGGAGCATCTGATGCTAGTTTATGCAAAAGTTTAATTAAGGGATATGGTATAATCAAATCCAATCATTTTTATGCACAATGGAGGATAATGACAACGTTTTAAAGAAGTTGTGGCAGAAAAGATTATACTGGGTCCCATCAGAATATATACAATATCTTGAGAGACAAGACCCATAATATGTCTCTTCTGCCAATCTGACAGCACTTTTAAGCAATTACTTCAAGAGGCTCATATGAACATGTTTATGGAAAAGAATACTGGTAGGATGTAGCACAGGTACTGGCAGCTTTCTATGCCAATGGGGATGAACAACCTATAGCCACATGTAGCTGCCAAATCTTCTCTTTTTTGGCAATTTAACTAGAGATTCTAGAAATTGCATAGCAATTTGGCAATAAACCTTTTATTTTTTTGTACCCATATAAATCATGTTGCCTAATTTTGGATGGAAATCATGAACTAGAGGTATGATTTTCTGCCATTTCTTGGCAGATAAGCAGTTAAAAGACATATGAGTCGTGGTGGTGCAGTGTTAGAATGCAGTATTGCAGACTAATTCTGCCGACTGCTAGCAGTTCAATTGTCACTGGCTCCAGGTTGACTCAGCCTTCTATCCTTCTGAGATCAGTAAAATAAGGATCCAGATTGTTGGGGGCATTATGCTAATTCTGTAAACTGCTTGGAGGGTTGTAAAGCACTGTGAAGCAGTATATAGGTCTAAATGCTATTGCTATATATCTTCTTTTACATATCACAGCAAATTAAATTAATAACAAATAACTGTTCTTCCCCCAAATTCCAGCTCTGCCTGCTAAAATCCTTGCCTCCTGACTGCCTCGTACAACAACTGCTCCCAGTTATAGCAGTGGTGGAAAAATAACTTTGTGACCAAGGCATGCAATTACGATATTTGCAGCATCTCATAGTCGCATTAAACAAGCAGACTCTTCCTATGAAGCAGTAAATTCAGGGAATAATCCATTCTTTCTTTTTCTTGTGTAGAATGTCTATTACATTATAAAGAGACCGCAGGAGCTTTGTAGAATACTTAGCAAATCATAGGGGCTTTGTAAAGATGTAACATTAGGAATAAAAAGTAGACATAGGAAAACATCTTATAGGAAACAAATTAGATATGGTGCATATATCAACATCGTTGCAAAAGTGTACAAGTGTTTTTCATGTAAAACAAGATAATGTCAAAATATAGCATATTTGAACTGAATTTAGGTTAATTCTTATGGGGTTTTGTTAATAGACACTTGATAGTTTACAGTAAGAATGAGTGAATGACACCAGTAAAAAGAATGCACTTGAGATGCTTTGGTTGACAAACTGTATAAATTATGACTTTGGAAACTAATAAATCTCTGATAGTTAGTTCAGTCTTCAACTAATAAACATGCTTGTTTAAACAGCCAACAGTTGATCCAGGCTAACTAGGAAATCAAAGATAGTCCAAAGGAAGCTACATAATACAATGCTTTATGCCACAAATACTCCATCAGTGAAGGTTATTAAAAATCCTTCTTTACATGGACTTCGTTATTTTATAAATCTTAGAATTTGGGCTAGAATTTGGGGTATTTGATAGTGTAATGGATAAATCTTCCATTTCAATTTGCTTTATAAGCCAAGGTCAGCTCTTCTCTATTCCATAGAAATTGCCACATTTATGCCAGTAAGCAGGCACACTAATAAACACTGATTCACAATGTTTTCAGCAGAGACTTAAAGTGTGCCCCACAACTTTACATGACTGGTCTTCTGTTTGCATGGTGGGACTTCCTCCTCCTCTACTTTACTCTTCCATCCCTCTCCAATTTAGCTTTATCTACAATTTTAGCAGAGCAATTGCATGTCTCCTGATACTTTTTATTGTTTTTAGTTATGCATTTTTTAAAATTATATCAAGCAATAGCAGGAACATACACAAAAACTCAACATCTAATCATTGCATAAAGGTGATTCCTAGACGTTACACTTTATATTTCATAAATGTTATTTAAGCTGTATCATAAATAAATCATGAAAAAAATTAGACACAAAATGGCACAAATGGGACATATGTTGACAAACCTTTTCTCTGCTCCTCTAAGAATGTATTGGGATGGATAACAATATCACAATCTGTTTTAAAAAATCATTTTGACCATTAGTAATGGTTAAGCTGGCAACCTAATTGGTTGCACCTATCTTTCTTCTTGCATCATTGGATATAACATGATTTTTCTTTATGTGATGTGGACAGAGATCATAGTATGTTCTCAACATTATCTGACAATGAGGTCCAACATGGAAGATGGTTTTCTAAATTTAAATTATGAACATCAGCAGCAGATAAGAAAGACTAGAAAACGCTATTTGCAAGGCTTCTCAGGTTATGTTGAAGATACATATAGAACAGAATAAGTAGTGTTGTGGTCTGAATTTCAGTTAATGCCTCAAAAATAACCCAATGTCCTTTAAAAGACAGGAGAATAAATACTGAATGGTGACAGCTTAAAGTTGGTAAATTTTCTAATCTAAACTGTAGTTTTAAAACCTTATTTCATATTTTTTTTCTCACCATAATTTATTCTTCTGCAAAAATCAGCTGTAGGAATATAATTATTCACTTCCGACTTCCTAAATAAATATAGGTAGTAAAATTTTATACAAATGAATTCTGACTACTGATCATTAAAATAAGCAACAAAAGCAGAGGCCAATTTAATTTACTAATTTATAGTAAAAGTAAAGTTAATTAATGTGAGTTATTTTACTCTTTCATGAAACAATTTTTTATAATGGGTTAGAATTTTTTAGTCATGCTTTACTTCAACTAAAACCAATGTGACATAAGATAGTAATTATTAACTTGTTCTGTTCATTTCAGTGTAATATCTAGTATCCTAATAAATCATATATGCTATTTTAAATACTGAAAAAGAAAACTAGAAATCATTATTAGGTTAACTATGGTCCTAGGACATATATTGCTGCCACAATGAAACAAAGAGGGAAAAATACACTTCTCTAATGGTAGTATTAATATTTCATACTTTTAGTTATTACTCAGTGCCTTATGAATAATACAGAATATTATTTATGGCAAAACTCTGTGTGCATATTTTCTGTAATATTAAGCATTATTTGCTTTGAAGTATCATAATATTTATTCCGCAGTGTGAGATAATTTTTGAATACAGGTAGTCCTTGACTTACAACCATTCGTTCAGTCACTATTCAAAATTATGACAGGACTGAAGGGATGCCTGACCCCAGCACCAAGTTACTGCCCCTTGCAGTCACAGAGCATATGAAAAGCAACAGGGGGAAGAACATACATTACACAAGCTTCTAAATGTAAAACCTACCGGTACTTGATTATTTATCTAGTTATAGATCAATTATAAATTGATCTATAAGTTATAAATATACTATTAGTTCTTGAATATTTATGAGGACAAAATTATTAATAAAAGTCAGAAGTATAATCCACATGAAAACAAATCAGTACAAAATTGGCAATGCTTCTATTAGAAGCATTTATCTTAATACCTGTCCTGCTGTTAAGAATCTTAAAAACGAAAACAGCTTTGAAAAAAAAAAAAAGAATGGCATAGTTCTTATCACACCAGGTTTTGTTTTAGTATGTGTTTAAAATATAGTAATAGGCTATTGCTTCCAAAATATACAAAACATCTAGCATAAAAAGGCACATATCCTAATAGTTATGCAGATTAATTGTGGAATTCTTGAGCCAAGACTGCCATTTCAGAGTTTTTAAATAGGGGAATCTGTATTTAGCAACCTGGAAATGGATAAAATATTAAGAGTTTAAAGAGTTTAGATTAAAGAGTTTAGAGCCATAAGCTGTATGATGTATTATAGTGTTGTGTGTATTTTCTGTTTTTAGTCCAAGAACTGGAAATATTTTGATAATATTTAAAGTAATAAGAAGAAAGAAAGTAGATACTTAATGGAGAATGAAAGTAGTATACAACTGGAAAAGAATAAGCAACTGAATATACAAAATAGTTCTTGTCCTGCTCCTTCAATTCTGAAACTTTCCAGTTTTAAACCCAGATTCTTACGTAATCAGATTTTAAGTTCAGTACTTATCAAGAATATGACAACCAATTTCTAACAACATTGCAATCTGGTTTCAGGTCCTTGAAAAATGAAGTAATTTTATAATAAATTGAGCCTCGATTAGATTATTTTAAAAGAATGAATAATAATATGCTTTCAACCATGCCTTTCACTCAAATTTCAATGGCTGTTTTTATTAAGAGTGTGTGTGTGTGTGTATGTGTGCGCGCACGAGTATGCATTTTGGGGATTAGAGCATGACATACAAATTATAAACTGAAGTATTAAGTAACAAGTATGCATGGAGACACATTTATTTTAGGTTTTTCAGTTTGGCTTGGAAGCTAAAACTTCAAAATGTATTGCAGATACCAAAGAACATGGTTTAATATATCATCTATTTTTAATACATGACATCTTCTAGACAACAATAACAAAAACAAATATTGGATTTTCCTCTTTGTCCCTCTACATGAGTATACATGAATGCTGCATGATGCTACATGAATTCTAGCATCTTTTAAATAAGAATGAAAACATTATTAACAGTCCTAAATAGAGGCAAAGTTCTGGAGAGAGTGTCTGGTATCTAGCATGATCTAAGCAGAAAATGTGCACATATACTGAAATTGGAAGTAGCCAAGGTGAAAACAAAGAGAAACAATTATTCTTAATTAAACTTAAATGAAAAAAAAATCTGAAAGAACTATTGCTATGCCTAATACTGTATTTCTAAACCTTAACAATTTTATGACAAGTGGATTTCTCCTTCCAGTCATTCTATCTGGGCAATTCTGGGAATTGAAGTCCACACATTTTAAAGTTGCTAAGGTTGAGAAACACTGGGCAAACATAGTGACCAAACATAACTATGAAAACTGTGGAAAAATGTTACTGAGCATTACACTGTTAGGATATTAATTTGGGAATATTTTTAATAGTATCTTACCATTGCAGGAGGAAGACGTGATGTTGTACAGAAATGGATAGAACTGCAGACAACGGATCAGCTTCAGGTTCCTCTCACACTCAAGACATTTGGTGGCAATATCTAGAGCATTTCTGAAAACCTGTAAAGCCCCACTGACATTCTTCAGAGCCAAATAGGCATTTCCTAAGCTCAAAAAAGTCAGAGGCTAAAAGGAGAAAAAAAACTTTTTTCAATATAGAAACATGGGAGAAAACAGTTTCACTTGCATATACTAATTATGTAGCTTTAACTTTTCCAAGAGATTCAGGAAAAAAATTCCCCAATCTTTGAACTGGAATTTTTACAGAATTACTTTCTTGGGCATTGTGTTAAATAAAATAATTTAACCTATATACATTCTTATATTAACACAACTTTAATTTCAAATGAAGACTAAAAATATTGAGTGGCAAACTAATAGGATGACAAGGAAACAAACATATTCTCTGTATAACAGTGAGGTTATCCATCTAGTTGTTATTAAATATATTTCTTGGATTCTAAGTACAGCTCATGAACCATCTTTAATTCTAATCCTTCCAGGGAATCCAAAACCTTCTGGACACCAAGGAAAAAAGCCAAAATTAGAAAATAGCCTTCATGTTATGTATTTAAACTGTATTTTTCAGTTTTCCTGGTTTACTCTAGATAAGAAGTAACAGTCATATATTCATTTCCTACGTAGTACAAAATACAGGTAGTCTTCAAGGTACGACCCTAATGGAGCCTGCCCATAAGGGCTGTACATCAAAAACTTTGTCAAATGAATTGGACTCAATTTTAAGAATCTTTAAAATAAAATTCGTTAATTGAATCAAATGGGTGGTTAAATGAACAAAGATCTGACTTACTATTTCCTACAATTTGTTAATTGATCACTGCCATCCTTAACTGAACCATTCTTAGCTTTCCCTGCTGTTGCTGGCCACCCATCAGCTGTTTCTGGTATGGCCTTTAGCTCAGGAACTAAATTGCCTCCAAGCAGACAACCAGAGCCCTCGGCTTGCAATTGCTTTTTAAAAGTCAGCTCAAATGTCTCCACGTAGCTGAATGGGGTATGGGGTGGGGAATTTACAGAACTCTCAGCTTGAGTTGCTTTAAAAAAAACCTTGCTCCTGCTAAGCACAAAAACAAAATCAGCGCTGGCTGCAAAATCACCTTGTTTAGCCATATGACCAGAGGAAAAAAAACAACCCTGCCAGCTTCAGGAAAGTGCATGTCGTAACCTCAAACTGCAAAGGGAAGTCACAGAATTAAAAATGGCTGCCCCTGAAGCAGTGACTGAATCCAAGTCACATGACTACAGAGGCCTCTTTTTGAATTTCTAATGTAAATACTCTTTCTGGATAAATGTGTTCTTGTGAAAATTTGCTAAATGGTTGTACCTGGGGGCAGTTACCTGTAATACAAAACCTGCTTTTCAAAGTTTGAATAAAAGGAGTACTTTCACATTTGAAACTCTTATGAAAGAGCAAAAGCAGAGACAAGAAATCTTGCTTTTCTCCTTTGAGAAAAATCACTTACCTCAGAATCATTGATGGCTAAAGCTTTATGGAGAAGCTTGCTGGCATCTAGGTGACGGCCATAATGAATGAGAAGGTTTGCTAGGTTGACTAAGGGAATATCTTGGAATTCATGAGGGGTTAAGTTAAATGCTTTTCGTAAACAGGTGAAGGCAAAAGTGCCATTTCCAAGTGCACGCCAATAAAGGCTAGCCTCATTGAGTACCAGCCATAAAGGTTCCCTTGCCTAAAAGTCGATGAAAAAAAATGAAAAAAATTCTCCCTTATTAATTTCACTGTTAGTTGCATGTTTACCCTTTGTTAATCTAGCTGCAAGTACAGGTCTAAAGCATTTCCATTAATTAACAAAATGTCATGCTTACAAAAACAAGTTGCATATACAATCAAAATTCCTTTATTGGAAGGAATGGGGCTTTTACTTGCTTTCCAGAGTGAGACTAAGGCAATATGTTTTGGATTTTCCTTACATTAAAAGTAGCATTTATTAATATAACATGAAAAATGGCAAAACCTAGGGTAAAGACTAGGAAGGGAGATTTTTATTTTATTTTATTTTTTATTTTATTTATTTTATCAAGCATGTATTTGATAACATATATAAGTATAAAACGTGATTATGAATACATGAAATGGATAGGAATAAAAGGGAACATTAGGACAGGGACGGTAGGCACGGTGCGCTTATGCACGCCCCTTACAGACCTCTTAGGAATGGGGGGTGAGAATATGTTTAATTCTACAATAATGAACTGTAAACATATTTGTAAAACAGGTCAAGTCTAGAATTGAGTGGAACAGTATGACTTGCATTTCTCAGATGAGAGTAACCCTTTTTTCCACATTCAGTTTCTTTTCTTTGCATTCTTGAAAAACTCTTTTAGTGAGGTGAGAAAACAAAAATAACTTTTTCTCCTATCACTTATAAAGTTAGTGATGGGACTTCAGAGCTACACGTAGCGCCTGAATGTTTGGATTCCAGCTTCTGGAAAGTCATTGTCATGGTCATAATCCAAGATCTTTGTATACTTTAAGAATCCAGAAGTAATAGTGACAATGATTTAGCAAATTATTTACTCCAACTTCCTGCTCAGTGCAGGAATCCATTAATACAGCATGCATGATTTCTGGTTTGAAAGTACAATGACAATCTCCCTCAGTTTTGATTGACTTATATGAATAAAGAAACTCATGTTCTACTATGAAGCTGTGCATGCAAATCCAATTAATTATCAGTCATTTTGAATGTTCTCTTAAGTAAAAAAGGAAGAGTATAAATTGAATAGCTTAATGAATCCAGGTTTAACTTTAATATCTCTTAAGTCAGTATTTTTCAATCAAATAGCTCACATTAGAATGATAAAAGTATCTATATACATATATTCCTTTAGGATTTATTATTTTACAATTTTTAAGAGTCAAGATTAGAGTTCATAAAATGGAGTAGCATATAAATAAATAAAAACCATTCTGCTATGCCTTACTTATTCTAATACCTTATATGGCCAGGCATAGTCATTCCTCAACTGTTTAATATTATTTTACCTTTAATCACACTACATATAACTGTACGGTATTTTTATAGGTATTTATAAAGCCTCAACAAACTTCAAGACGTTTTTTAATATATCACCAGGCATGTGGATGAAGATTAACCTGTTGACACAATACAGCTGCATTTTCAAAACATATCTTATGAAGTTTTCATCAAAGGCTTTTCAGCAAATTTAGCAGTTATGGAATAACAGGACTGTTATTTTATGAATTATTAACTGTTAAAAGTGGAAATCAGGAATAGTGCTCTTTAGGATCTATGTTTGGATTATGTTTTTTAACTTGTTCATCTGTTATGGTAATGCAGGAATCACTAATAAATAAATAAGTTTGTAAATAATAGCAGAGTATTCAGAGCATGAAAATCTGAGGTGACTGCGATTCAGATTCCCCTCTTTAAGGTTCGATTTAAATAAATGTAAATATATGCATATTAGTGCAAAATTTGCTCTGATGGACCAAGTTTTTTAATCTCACATACATACTGTACATATAGAGGGGATTTCAGATATTTGTACCTAACTAGGATAAAAAAAAAAGATAATAAATAAATCAACGAAGACAACAGTTCAGTATGCAATGGCTGTATATTCCATGCAGGGGATAAAAACAAACTAAAATAAAACTGCCCACATAAATCTATCATACATCAGAACCTGGAGCATTGTATACATTATGGCCCTTACTTTAAACAGAGCTGGAAAAGCCCAGAAGGCAAGGAAAATGATAAGACTGAAGTATATTAAACAGAAGTACACTCTGTGGGCTTGACGTTCAGAACATAAAAGTAGTATTAATTGTTTTGCATAAACATTCTTGCAATTACTACTTAAGTCAGTAATTAACATTAACATAACATTAAGTCAGTAATCAACATTCTGTACTGCTTTTACAAGGAACTTTACATAGCAATAAATCACACCATCAAAAAAAAACAAAAACCCCAAGGGTTTCTTATAAAGAATGGAACTCACCTTTAAAATCGCATCATAGATGAGTGATCCTATTTGTTGTTGTGTAACAGACTGATTGTTGAGACGAGAATATAAGATCTGCATGAAAAATTGTTTTAAACAGAAAATATAAAAAGATTTTATTGAAGAAAACAAATAAGATTTTGTATAAATTACAGGACTAATTGAAAATCTTAAATGCTATGGTACCAGCTCTTGGAACATTATTCCTCCAGAGATTATATTGGTCTTGACGACTCTGTCAGCCTTTCACATGGACTTAAAGAAATAGTTTTGTCATTGGTCCTGAGGTCTGGCAGTATGCAAGAGACTGTGCAATAGTTATATGGATTTCTTTTTTGACATTGTTTGTTTCTTGCCTTAGCTATATATTACATGTGGTTGTAAAAACATCAATTAAAATGGGGTATAAATCTAATATTGCACAATATATATATGTCCTTCTCTCATGCCTAATGCAACATTTATTCCATGCCTTATCTTCTCCCAAAACTTTAGTTACATCTATTTCTCATGGTGAATAGAAAGGCAGAAGATGAAATTATAATTATTGCATAATGTAAAGTATTTTAATATTAGGAGACTACCATCACTGATTGGTGGGTGATGGCAGCAGAGCATTAAGGTTGAGTAAAGGTGTTTCAAATCAAGGGTTTCATTGTTCCCAGTCAATCTCTTAACCATCTGCAAAGTTTAAAACATTATATTTTATAGTAATACAATGTGTAAATTACCATTGGTTCATAGTTTATTACGATTTTTTTTACATATGGGACATGTTTCAATAGTTGTATGTATCATGCAACAGTTGAAAAATGCCAGGCATACAAAATTACCTTGAAAACAACAAAGAATTACAATGCAGATTATTCTTTATTATCAACTAATTACACAAATCTTGTAATAGTTTCCTTTTTTAAGTAGTTCATCTATTTCTAAATTTGATTTTTATATGGGGATATTTACTGTGCGGAGTATCTATTTATAAAACATGAACAATGTGCATGCTAACAAACTAACACATGTTCACAATCAATAAACTTACTTGCTTTGCATAATCATCTGGCATCTTTTCTGTTAGATCTAGATGGCTGTTTAGTTCTTTGATCCAGAAATAAACAGAGTCACTGTTAGGAATATCAGTAATGGAAGAACAATCTGGCTCATTAAATTCTGTCTGTGTGAGATCTTCTCCTGGACTGCCAAGTAATGAATGAATTCTAACAATCAAAACACAGTAAAATAACCACATGACTCAGACTGCAGAGTAATAATCCCAGACAGCATAGCTAAATCCATGTGGGGAAACTAGCAGAGGCAGAACTTTTAATTACAAATAGTCAAGAGAGCAGTTTGACCTTTCCCATGAAGTCACATAATTAATGGCAAATTGAAAAAGATAATAAAATCTGTGTAATTAATAAGACAGCAGTTTCATAATTGATGAAGATTCATAATTTCACAACTGTTTATTTTATAGTGCAATTTGTGTTTTATAGCAATTTAGAGGTTTTATATTTTTATGATTACATTGAGATGTTTTAAACTATGCAATATAAACTGCTTCAAGTACAACAAAACAGCAGATAAAAATGCATTATTTTTACCTTTGATCCCTGTTTTCTGGGTGCAGGATATAAGTTGGCAATTCCTCTGGGGAAGGGATAGCTGGATAAGATTTTATACAATCTGATCTTTTAGGCCACATAATATTCTGCTTATCCTAATCAAAGGGGAAAAAAATCATAATATGATTTTGTTAATCATCACTTATTTGATATTAGGTAAATCTTTTAGAATATGATATAATAAATTAGGAAGCAAAATTTTCCGCTTAAATGTGATTTCAGTTTATTTAGTTTGATCCCTGTTCCTAGCAGGCTAATGCTTTTCAAAAACCAATCAGCAATTTATGAAGCTCTGGGCACCATTGTGACTATAATTTTCTTATTTAAATTACACATTATAGCAAATTTAAAATATCTGAACTGGAAAGTAAAGCCAGACTAACTGAAGTCTTACTATTGTATTATGTACTATATGCTCAAAATGCTGTGTATATTATAAAAAGCTTTCACAATGTCCAGGCAAGAAGAAAAGTAACATAGCCGTTGTATCATTTACCCTATAATCATCAGCTTCCAAACCCCATAATGAGAATACAGAATGAACCCAAGGGGAGGACTCCAAGGAATGGCTGAAGTCACTGCTGTTGACTTGAAGTTCAGAATTCACAGATGCCATTGTAGCAATTGAAGAATCACCACCAAACTGTAAACAGCAATACAGGAATGAGAATGAAGGACAGGACTGACTGAAGGACATTAAAAAAAACCTTCTTACAAAAATAATTTAACTAGACCCAATTTTGCTTGGAAATTCTGGAACATTCACAAAACATCTAAACTAATAAATAATGCATATGATTTTTGGGGTTGCCCTTGAATTAGCTTAAGATGCAAAGAAATTCCTTAGGTACCTATATCACTTGATTTTTACATTTCCTGAAAACACTTGTTGAATGTAACAGAAGCTGAAGGCAATATTTTTATTATTATTATGGATATTCAAGCAAACAAGAGAACATATGTATGTTAGAGGGTCGTGGATGTAGGAGCAGATAACCTTCTCCAAATATTGTATGAGGTACAGAATTTGCTTCTGAAGCCCTAAGAAGGAGTGACAGTAACTCGTCTAGGCAATTGATATAATTAAAGAATAGGGAATTTATTACTTACTTTCTTAAAAGAACTATAGGGCATGACAATAAAATCTGAGCTATATACAACTCCCCAATCCATAATTGGGGGTTGAAATAATCAAATTTAACATTAAATAGGACATTGATAAGTACAAGATAATGATGATTTTTAACTGTAAGATAGAACTGTTTTATTAAAAGTGATTTTTCTCTTTAGTTATTTTAAAGTAATATTCAATAAATATTAATAGTATTCAATTTCTGTATTTCAAAAATGGATTAGTAGGAAGGAGTAGTGAACAGATGGAAATTTATGGAAGGCCTCAGATTGAGAATTTTCTCTAACAGAGATTAAGATCACATTAAAGGATACTCTGGAATAATTCCATTAGATTCAGGTGTACGTTTGCAGTGTTCAGGAATCTAGTAGAGGATGGAACTGGGAGTCCAAATAGAGTTTTAGGGAGCAGGTTAGACATTGGCATTCATAAATTTTGTTTAAAAGCCTTGCCATGGGTAACTTCATGGAAACAGATTACACACACAACCCCCCCCCCCCCCATTATTTTTAGGCATCTCATGATGACTTTTGTTCACCTTTACAAATCATGGGTCACAAATACAAATTCAGTGTAGACAAACCTCAACATATTCAACATTTTCAAACATGTCACCACGGTGATAACGGACTGGTTGGTCCCACTGGCAATGCAAGCTGTGCTGCTGATTGCCCAAACGACAAATCTGATGGTTTCCTGCATGATATAAAAACACGTATAGATAGATGGACAGACAGAATATTTAGAAATATCTGTTTGACAACAGCTTTAATGAGCTACAGGACAAAAGTCTGCAGCATAGTTTTGGTTTCTCTGGAACTCTTTAAATAATTCAAAGAGCTCCCATTTTGCAAGTTTATAGATATGATTTTAGAGAGATGTGCATACCTCTGCCTTTTGTACAACGTAGTTACCTATTTCAGAAGGAAGTCACAACTTAGGGAATGTTGCTACAAATAGTCCCATGACCTTGCAAAGGTGGCTGTCAACTATCCCTTTGGAATATGCAGCAAAAGAAACTCCTGGGAAATTATTTTACTAAAAGTATATAACTTTACTGATAGATCCATACAGGCACAGAAGAAGTAAAACTAGATTTTAGGTTTTCACGCAAAAAACAGCATAGTTAATGTCCCCTTTTCCCCATGTGGGCCACTCATCGTTGGGAAAACAAAATAAAAAGAATGTGTTGGATTGGTCGACAATGAGTCGACCAATCTGCACCTTCGGAAGATTCTCATTGCACGGCCTTGAAATATCAGGATCTTCTCAAGCTGCAAACAGCTCACATAGATTCCTCATCTCCCAATGCATTCCAGGCATTCTCCTCCCCCTCCCTTCGTTTGTTATCAAGCTGCGAGTAGAGGTATGTTATGAGTCAGCCTTGACTGTGGCTTTCTGAGAAGAATACAAGGACTTAATGCTTGAAATGAGATTCTGAAAGCCTTCATATTTTTGCAAATGTTCATCTGTAAAAAATGCTGACTTTAATAAAATAATCCTGAACTTAACAATAAGCAATTTTTAAAATCATGCTAACATCTATCTGAAGAGTACTCTGCTCAATGTGTATTTGAATACAGAAAGCTTGGTTTTCCTGAAACAGAATGGAATTCTTTAGATAATAGATATGGGTGCCTACATTTGTATGTTTTTTTAAGAACATTTGTTATATAAACAGATACCTAATTGTGCCTCTTTTGCCATCTGTGTTTCATGGATAATATTCCTTAGGATCTGCTCTTCCTGAATTAGTTTGTGCTTTTCTAAGATTTCCTGCTGTCTCAGGTAATGGTCATGTTGCTTCTGATATTCCTTCAATTCATTTAATGTTCGCTGAAGCGATCTTGAAAAACATCAGAGAAAATTCCATTCAGCTTGGTTTAAATTTAAATGAACTTTGGTACTGATTTTGATGTATTGTTTTAGATTGTTGTTACTAGACCCAATTGTATGTTACTTTTCTATTTTTTATTAATTTTATTATTACCTCAAAGAATAGCAATGTTAAAAGGGAAAGGAAACCAAGAAACAAACAAGATTGAATTTATAATGATTTAAAAAAATGTTATACATTATTTTAATCATATTTTAAATCACAATATACAACTCATACAAGAATAGTTAAATATGATGTAAGTGCAGAAACCCATTAGTTTTCCTATGATGACTACGGAATGAAGAAAGGCCTACCTATGTTGAGCTTCAAGTTTCTGCTCAAGCTTTTGCTGGCATAAGACAGCATGCTTCCTTTTAATTGCTTGCTCAAACCCTGGCTTGGCCTGTAAAGCATGATCATAACATAAAACTGAGTGGTTGTATTCCCCAAGCATCTGAAAAAAGATTGAGAAGGAAAAAGGTTTGTCAGCTGAAATGAAAGTTATAATAGACAGATCGGTTATGAAATTTCAACTATTATCTTAATCACTAATTTCATCATGTGACCATATTTGAGATAAAGTTATGGTTACTGTATTATTAGTTCAGTGAATTTTCTGTTCCCCATCCCTAATAGAATATAAATGATCCACTAGCTTAAGACAGAATAATTTGTAACAGAGTAAAATAATGCAATGTTATTATTCAAGAGAACTGAAATTAAGGTATTATTTACTGCATATATGTTTCCTAAAGTATAATAGCTGGTGAAGACATCACTGTAATCCAGAGCAGCATGGACTACAATAGCTGCATCAGCAGAAAAATGCGCTCTGTGTAATACATTCGCCAGATTTATCAATGCAATATCTTTATTATGCCTGAAAGAGAAAAGACAAATAATAATTATGATTATTAGTTTTCTTTTTTCTAAATAGCTAATAGATTTCTAATATATAAAACAGAAGTAAGAAGTAGTCTGAAACTATGGAGAAATGCATTTCATTCAAACTGATGTTAACTATACACAGGGCTTGATATACTGGTGGCCCAACTCAATATGAAGGATTTTTTTCAAATTGCAAATTGTATCTAGTTTGCTATCCAAAGAGTAACTTTAAGCACATGGATTGAAGAGCAGATATTTTGTAGATAGGACTACTAGTTTAACCTAATGTTAAGAAGGCAACAATATAGCTAACACTCAGAGGTGGGTCTAACTTACCTCGCTCACTTCCCCCTGTGCCGTGTGGGTGCGCATGCGCTTTGCATGTGCAGTACAAAAAAAATCCAAAATTAAAGAGGCTGAAAATAAGATAGTGACATGTGCGTGGTGCCGAAAATTTGGCTTCTGCGGATGTGCAGAAGAAAATAAAAAACCCGGAAAAAATTCAACCCCCCCCCAAATGATGGCGGACCAGAACCGGTTCTATGATGTCACCAGCGGCTTACTACCTACTCTATAGAACCGGTCCAAACCGGTAGGAACTCACCTTTGCTAACACTTCCAATTAATAGCAGAATGAAAATTTAAGTATGAATGAATCTCTATGTATGTTTGTATATCTATATCTATCGGAGTTATAATAATAACTTTAATAAAAAAATTACCCTAGTGGCAGAGTGAAGTAAGTTATAATTACATTTACGTTCTAGTCTAGAAAACATTTTAAAGTTAGTAGGACTGCATTGTCAGCTGCACTGAAAGACATCACTTTGAGTTGCTTGAGATAGCATCTTGTGAAAGTATCATGGCATATAATTTATATTTAATAATTTGGTTCAAAATAACCGATAGCATTACTGTACATCAGAAATAGCTAATAAGAAATGATTGAGCCAATGTATTACATAGATGAAGTAATACTAATTAAATTTACTAAGTGTTGTATTTATTCATTGATCAATTTATATTACACATTTCCTCCAGGATCTTGATATTTGTTTCTTCCAACTGAAACTAAACAAGAGCAAACCAGAGGTGGTATTCAGCCGGTTCAGACTGGTTCAGGTGAACCGGTAGCGGAAATTTTAACTGGTTCGCTGAAGCAGCAAATACCACCTCTGGCTGGCCCCGTCCACCCTCCCACCCCACCCTATATATATTACCTTCGCCATGTGGCCCAGCTAATCGTCTCGCCCACTCTGCTCACCAGAGGTCCGGAGGGAGCCTCCGCCCACTCGCCTTGATCAGGGAACATGCCATTCCTCGGCTCCAACCTTCCCTGGAACCGGCTGCCTCAGCCGGGGAACGTGCGATTCCCTGGCTCTGGCCTTCCTTGGGGCCTCTGCCTGCCTGCTGCCTGCTTGCCCTCCAACTTGCTCACTTTCTTCCGTGCCTTGGTGGGGGTCCCCAGTGAGGCTTGGCTGGCGAGCCTCCAGCTGCTGGTAGTCTGAAAAAGGGGCCTGAAGTCCTGTCACTGCTGTCCTGATTTTCTCGCCGGCCGCCTGCTGTGCTGGAGGGATGGCATTGCAGTGGAGCTGCTCTGAAGGCAGCCGGACTGTGGTGTTCCTTTAAGGTACCTTGACGCGAGGGTGGGGGACCATAAAGGGACATGCTGCAGGAGTTGCCTTTTCTGCTGGTTTTGTGGGTATGGCTTGGTGTGTGTGTGCATGTCATGTGACCGAGTGGGCATGGTCAACCCGATGTCACCCCACCTTGCCATGGAGTTGGCCACGCCCACTCAGTCACATGATTTTCAACCAAGCTACACCCACAGAACAGGTAGTAGAAAATTTTGAATCCCACCACTGGGGCAACAGTAATAGTATATATAATTAGCCTATAATCCCTGAAATTCTGTTTCTCCATTCATATTGTATTTCAGAAATCAAATCAAATTGAGGCCTAGTAATAAGTTAGTGCATGAGAGCCCATATAACTGCATTTCCTATCAATACTAAATGATATGAAAACCACAATCAATTAACTTAATTTGCATATTATATGTTCATTACGTTCCTAATAAAGTATATCTATCACTTCACCTTATGTATCTTACCTTGAAGAAAAATGGAGAGCTCGCATTGCACATTCTACTACTTGATAAGGGTCATTCTTTATTCTCCAATAGAAGGAAGCCATATTATATAACACCCAAGAAGATGAATTCTGTAAAAGTAATAATAAACGTGGAAAGAAACAATGTTCTTTTAGCTAAGTATGGCCCCAAGCAGATTTTAAACATCACTCCATGTTTATAATCTTTGTTTATATGACTATAACTTTGTTGGAGTTATTTCCCCCCCAAATACTTTTAGATATACTGTTGTATGTATATACTGCATCAGGCCTTTTAAAGAAAGTAAGGAAATTTTTGGAAGTTGCACTTTGTGAGAATGACAACTGCAAACTGGAGGGAGTTATATCACATACACAAATACTGTATTTTTCAGAGTATAAGATGTTCCTTTCCCCCCCTAAAAGAGGGTAAAAACTTGGGTGCGTCTTATACACCGAATGCAGCTTACCCAGCCACCCCCACCCTTTGGCCTCTGCCTCCCAGCAATTTACCTCTTTGCAGCAAACATCCAAAGTCTGATTAGCACAAGCAATTGATTATGGCCTCCCGAACCTCAGCTGATTCAGGCTGCAGGCAGGCAGCATGTG
>JANHFT010005914.1:36385-46716 GCA_032467955.1 Pseudoxenodon macrops | reverse complement strand
TATCTTGTATTTTTATGTATACTGAGAGCACATGCACCAAAGACAAATTCCTTGTGTGTCCAATCACACTTGGCCAAGAAAGAATTCTATCTATTCTATCTATCTATTCTAGATTGTTACTTGTTTTGAATGCTACTACCCTGTCCCCCAACATGCCCTGATTATAAAGGGTTTGGAGGGGAAATCCAAAAACTATTGGTCTAATTTTGGAGTCATTTGGAGGTTGTCAGATTTCAAAAACCAAAACAGACATGTGGAGGTTCTTCTAAGCATTTTCCTTTATTGTTTCTCTCCAATGCACAAACATTTTGCCAAACTACTTGCACTGTTAAACACAGATCCTGAGAATTTCTAGGGAAAAGCCATTTAACTCTTTTCTTCCCACACAAACTATCTAAACTTTGTTGTCTTTTGATTCTTTGTAATGCACTTTTTCCCTCTTGGAAATTCAGACTACATTCTACCACAGATGCATTGATACAAAAAATTATTAAAAAGGGTTAAAGTTTCTAAAAAAAGATAAGTTTAGGATCAAAGCAGAATAGGGAAGAAGTGTCTCTATATCTGTTCATCCAAGTATTTCTATTCCACTCTGGATCTACTGGACATGATATTAGCAGGAACATGTATGCCCATCTTATCCCCAGCTGTTCAAACCTGGCAATCTGGAATGAGGTAGAGGCTTGCATTGAAATGCATAGCAAACAAATGTAATAAATAATAATAATATTAAAAATAAAGAAACAAATTGGCCATACAGATCATACATTATGTAGTTCCCTGTAATATAATTCCTACAGAAAGATAAGGATCTAGTACGATTCTTCCTTATTATATGCAGGATTTTTTGCAGGAGCCAATCTGGATTGATCACCAAGATCAGAGATTTTGTATTCCAAACTTTCTCACTCATATTGGAGTCCTTCTACACAATGTTCTGTTTCCTGAAGATGGGCTCTAATATGAGTCCAAAAGTTCGGAAGACAAAACCTCTGGTTCCAGTGACTGACCCAGATTGGATCCTGCAACATTATCCTGGGAAACGTATATTCGCCTTCATTGGCATGATTTCCCCCCTTCATGAACACCTTTAGGTTGTAAACTAATAGCTTCTAAGCTAATATGATATTAAATCCTTACTCTCAAATTAGCCATTTGGTGCAGGAAATTAGAGTAGCATGGTCAGGAGTGTTTTTTTTCTTCAGTTTAAATATACTATTTACCTGCAGAGGGTGCTTGTCACATACAGAATGACTAGAAACATGCTGACATCTTCTCTTTTCTCAAAACAACAGATGGGTTTAATTAGGAGGAAAAGTCTCCAAAGAACTGGATTGAAACTAAGGGCAAAAACAAACAAATAGGATCATACATAACAAGACAGCCACAATCTTTACCTAAGAAAATGCTTCAGTCACATGATGTTTTTCCTGGGAGGAAAAAAAATCCATGGCAGTTGGTCTTACCTTTTTCAAAATCATCCTATCTCATCCCTGACTTCTTCCCTTCTCCTTTTCAGCCCTACAAGGTAGATCAGAAATATAAGAAATCTATTGATATAAGCAGTGCAAGATCAGAAGATGTGAAGAGACCTGGCCCATAGAATCCAAGAATTGGACCTAACTAAATGTAGGGGTGAAATCCAGAAAGTTCTGACAGGTTCTGGAGAACTGGTAGTGGAAATTTTGAGTAGTTCAGAGAACTGGCAAATACCACTTCTGGCTGACCCCAGAGTGGTGGGAGATTTTGCAATATACTTCCCCCAGGAGTGAGGAGGGAATGGCGATTTTGCAGTATCCTTCCCCTGCCATGGCCACCAAGCCACACAACACCCATCAAGTCATACCCACAAAACCGGTAGTAAAAAAAATTGGATTTCACCACTGACTAAATGGATAATATCATCATCATCAAGACTGATATAAGCTACAATAACAACATCTTAAAAGCCTAACAATCTCCTTCCCAGAATTAGAGACTTAAAATCTACACATTAAGTTTCCTAAGGTTGAGAAACACTGCCCTGGAGAGTCAAAGTGGACCTACTTTGAATTTCTTGTCCTTCTTTCCTTTACAGGTTAAGCTGATGATCCAGGCTCATTTACTGCATCCAACAGAACTTCTGACTTATGTGAGAAAATTTGGTAGGGACCAGGTTAGAAAACTAGAGTTTAAGTCCCACCTTAGCTATGAAAGCTAGTTGGTTGACTTTGGGGCAGTCACACTCTCTCAGACGGTGGTGGGTTTCAGCCAGTTCACACCACTTTGGGAGAACTGGTTGTTATCTTTCTGAGCAGTTTGGTGAACTAGTTGTTGGAAGAAATTATTAGGGCAGAGAATCGCTTGTTAAATTATTTGAATCCCACCACTGCTCTCAGCCCAGTCATTCTCTCTCTGTCCAATGCACTTTACAGGATTGTTGAAGGAAAATAGGAGGAGGAAGATATATTGAATATGCTTACTACCTTGAGCTATTTGTAAAAAATAATAAAGACAGGGTACAGATAAGTAAATAAATAAAGATAAATAAATATTTCTATTTCTGGGGTTTCCACCAGCTAAAAAAAAAACAACTAAGGTGAATCTGTGTCTTATCTATTTGCCGTCAATGTTATTCAAACTACTTATATGTGCTGTAAGAAACCTAAACTGTGTGTTCACTGAATCCAGTCCTTCTACCTAATGCCTCAGGGCAAAACTCTCTTATAGTGATGCTTTCTTTTAAAAGAAAAAAAAACAAGAACCAAAGGATAAATGAAGCATTTAAAGAGTTTGCATGCATGCTCCATTATTCTGCAAAGGCTGGGTTGAATGGAAATTGGAGAAATGTTTTTTTGCTGCCTATGATTTGAAGCTTTTGACACTTCTTCAGCTTTCTTCAAGATGTTTGGGACCAGTGCTTTCTTCTCTGAGGGGGAATACTTAATTTCCAGCACCAATAAACTGAGTCATCCTTCAGTAGATCTCCTAATCGAAGAAGTATGCCTTTATTTTTAATGGCATTTTAGTCAATTTGAGTGTTCACTTTTTTTAAAATAGCCTTTTCCCCATGACAACATGTGTTGGTATTTTTTTTTTCTGATCTGCTTTATCATTTTTTTTATTCTACTTTTATTTTTAAATGTGTTCTGATTTATACTTTCCTAAAATCTCAGTTCAAGATGCAACCCTTTGAAAACATATATAGGATGTAACAGAAATCCCTACTAATCTTTTTTTTAAAGTGAGAAATATGGATCCTATAAACCTGACTTAGCCATAGTACAACCTGACAGAACAAGCAATTGTTTTTCTCAGATATAAAAGATTCTTACAGACTATGAAAACATAAGATAACTTGCACACAAACTCAGGATATATTCTGGAAAATTGCCTCATATTTGAGCAATATATTCAGTCATGTTTATGCAAACAGCACATCAGGTAGAATTGCATATTAACAAATATCCAAGTGTAAGATAAATTTGTCTGATCGGCAACAACTGAAATAATATAATTATAGTCATCAGACTTTTTTTAGTTTGGCTGATGTGCAGATGTTTTCTTCTTCTTTTCTTTTTCTCAGACACAAAATCAGGAAGCTCCACCTTCTCAAATGCATTGATTCTGTATTTCATTTCTCCTCATCATCATCCCATAATCACTATAATCATTTTAGCTATATTGAAAATGTAAATTGTTATTTCAGAGTTTGTATAGTATATTCTTTTACATGGTCTACTCTTTCCAAGGTATTTCAGTATGGTTTTAATGGTCTGTCTACAGAATACAGCTAAGTATAATAAATATTTTTATTACGGTAGTTCTAGTTTTTGTTTGTGATTTTGCTATCGTTCAAAGTGTCAACTCACATTTTATTGCTACATTTATCAAGCTGCCTTTGCTCATTGCCTTTTATTTCCTTAATCTAACACAGTTCAAATCTAATCAGGCAGATGCAAACACACATGCTTTTTACTAAGGTTAAATCAGATGTTTAGATATTTGTGGATTTTTTTCAGATTTCCCTCTCTCTTCCAAAAGATGCATTCCATTCAAAAATTCACATAGTTGAATCTAAATAGTATATTTGTTTCTACATGCCTTACTTTATCATGGTTCACTCCTCATTCTTACAGGATTGAGGAATAGTTAGAGTGCAGAGAAGAGCAACCAAAATGATTAGGGGATTGGCTAAAACATATGATGAATGGTTATAGGAACTGGTCATGGCTAGTCTAGCGAAGAGAAAGACCAGGGGAGATGTGATAGCAATGTTCCAATATTTGAGGGGCTGCCACAGAAAGGAGGGGTCCAGTTATTTTCCAAAGCACTCAAAGGCCAGACAAGGAATAATGGATGGAAACTGAACAAGAAGAGATTCAACCTGGAAATAAGGAGAAATGTTCTGACAGTAAGAGCAATCAACCAATGGAACAGCTTGCCTTCAGAAGATGTGGGAGCTCCATCACTGGAAGTTTTCAAGAAGAGATTGGACTGCCATCTTTCAATAATTGTGTACGATCTCCTGCTTGGATGGGGGATTGGACTAGATGAACTACAAGGCCCTTCCAACTCTGTTAATCTGTTAATGATATGAGTCACTTTGTTGCCTTAAGACTCGTTGTCAAAAGAATCTTCTGCTAGTCTTTACTTCAAAGTTTGTATGCTACAGCAATTTTGCTACATTCATAGGATAATTCATTTATATATGAGTGGACATAGCTGAACTTTTGAAAGATGGTTGCAAGGTTTTTGACTTTTTTTCTACTTTATCCTACAATTAAACTTTAGGTTTGGGAAAAAATATGGCAAGTCAAAATTTCCAACAAACTATAGCCACCCCTCATTTAATGACTATTTTATTGCAGTCATTTAAGGACTGCCTATTTCAAATATGAGTACATTATGAGCAAACTTTGTGTGCCTGATAACAAAGCCTTAAAACCAATTAAGATCTGGTCAGTTTCAGGCAGCAGAGCTAAGCTTGTTAACTTGCTTAGGACTTTTTAGGAATGCCTTACATTGTAGACAAATGCAGCTCAGGAAGAGAGAGCTGTTGAAGCAATCTCTCCACACTGTGAGGGGTTTAAAAAAAGCACGGGGGGGGAGGAAATGGGTCAGACACAGGACAATATCTGAGAAAATTTCATCTGAATGAGGGAGCAGCAACCAGTGATCATTGCAGTCTCTCTCTGCTCCTCAGCCACTTAGTGACTATTTGCCTTAATGATAAAATTACTAGAATGGATTGTGGTCAGCAAACAAAAGGTGTATATAGAATAATTAGGAATCAATCTCAAATCAAGGGATTAATTTAGACACACAGACTCACAGAGTGTTATTTTTTCTAAGAATTGCATCATTCTTAATGTAGCACTTCTTTGTGGATTTGTCTAGATGTGTGAAATTTGGCCATTGGCCTGGGAAGATCAGTGCAGTGCAGTGCAGTGCAGTGCAGTGCAATGCAATGCAATGCAATGCAATACAATACAATAACATGAAAAGATCCATCTACAAGGTAAAGTCACTATCAGTCCTCCCTGGTAAACCAGACAGGAAACACGACTAGATAAATTAATTTTACTTTATAGTAAAGCTCCAAAAACCGAATCTTGCAAGTCTGAAAGTACACACTTCCCACTGCAACTTTTAACTGCTTAAAACATGAGGGTGGGTCCTTCCTACATTTCTTTCTCTGCCTATTAAGCCACTGGGACTCCTGCCCAATTTGTCTGATTGTTTCCTATGCATCAGTTCCTCAAAGTCATCGATCCCTTACAGTCACATAACTTCATGACTTGATCATTGCAATAAATGGCTTGTTATTTTTTTAAAAAGCATCTACAACCCTGATTAGTCCAGTTTTGTTGGATATAGACAAGGTGATGAGTTTCAACTTTAGTCAATATCACAAGGATCTGATTTGCCCTTCATGACTTTTAAAATTTAGGAGAGAATGTCGGGATCCAGCAGGTTCAATATTTCAGTGAAACAATATTCAGTCACATTATTTAAAAAATAATTTGAGTCACTCTTCCTTAACTAAACAAAGACCTAGCATTGTTCTTAGAACTGTTATTTATAAACTAATGTATTAGAAACCTAGATCCATTTCATTTTATTTCAGTGCTGGATTTTGGAATAGGAATTGGCTATTATAACCCCATGTGATGAACAAGGCAAGTCAAAAGCAAGAGATTTTGTCTATCTGTCTTCTGAGCCTGCTAGTCACTTATTCTGCCATCAATTACAAAATCCCGTAAGATTTTTAGATACCTGTAGGTTACATTGCCTTAGATTTTTATTGGATGTTGGTGAGATTGAGGATCTATTGAACTAAGGCTTGAGAATAGTAATATATAGATAAAGATGAAGAAAGCAATGCTGAAGTATTTTTGCAGATTGTTTTTCAGATTTATTTTAGACTACTTTTGATCTTATGGATTTATGTTCCATGTCGTAGTTAAGCCAATTGCAAGCTACTCACAAAATTTTGAAATTCTGTAGAAGAGTTTTATCAAATAGCACTGGATTTATAAACATGCAGAGTCCATGTTTATGAACAAACCTAAATGTATCATCTCTGCTGTATGAACTGCATTGGGTGCCAGTTTTCTTGTGAGTCCAATTTAAGGTGATGGCTATGACCTTTAAAGCCCTACATGGAGTGGGCACAGGTTATCTCTAGAACTCTCTTCATCCCATTACATCAGCCTTCCCTCCCAGACAGGCAGGAAGGATATGTTGCAGATCCCCATCAAAGCATTCCAGTTGATGGGAGAGATCCTTCTCTGACCTTGCTTCTACCCTTTGGAACATTCTCCTCCGCAGAGGTGAGCTGGGTCCCTAGACTTTGGGGGATGTCTAAAGATCAGTTTAGGGGTCTTGCTTAGATCTCACAGAGGGGTTCAACCAGAGATCGTCTCCTACTGGTTCTTTAGAACTGTTAGTAACTTGGCGATGATGTCACAGAGCCGGTTCCATCGGTGTCTCCTTGGGTGCCGCCATCTTGGATTTTGCTTCTGCACATGTGCAGAAGTTATTTTTTTATTGCTGGGTGTGTCCGAGACACGACCCTGAGCGAACTGGCAGCAAAAAGATCCACAACCCACCCTTGGGTTGGACTGCAGCTGTGGGGCTGGTTAATGCCCTGAAGACCCTTCCCCACTTTTAATGACCTTTAAATGTTGAATTTTAACTATCCTTTCCTCTAAATTTTATATACAATTGTTATGTTTTAATACTTGACATGTACACCCTCTAGAGTCCCTCTAAGGGAGATGAGTAGTTTCTAAATTTGATAAATAAAATAAATAAATAAGCACAATAAACATCCTGCTGCATTTCTTAAAAAATCTATCGTGCATTATGGGTTTATTTTGTTTTCTGTTTGAAGCTAATCAAGTTTCTGATTGCATTCAAATCAAAATTGTTTGTGTGTGTGTGTGTGTACCTATAGAAACAAAGGAAGTGTGTTTACTCACATAGTTTACACTTTAAACTCTCTTAGTAAGAAGAATCAGGCTGCTTAATTATCTTATAAAATAATTACAATGTTTTAAGAACATAATTGATTATGATGTCCTAAGAGAGATAAGTTTTACCTTGCTTTTTCTCTTGATTACATTATGCTTATTATTAAATAATTGCCTTGTTTGCTATATAAAATTCAAAACATAATCAATGCAGATAACAATAAAAATAAATGAAGCTGATTTTTCTATTGAAGCTTGCTATTTTAGCTATTATAATATTCCTGTCCTGTTTTCACTGATAACCTATCAATGAACTGAATGGAATTTCGTTTTCCTGTTCCTGGAAATTTCTCAGCCCTTCTCACAATAGCTGAGAAGAACCACTACAAAATATAACTAGTTAATACAAAATACTAGGGGATGCAGCACATCTGCAAATTAATTCACAGGTAGTTAACATGCCAGCTTTAACCCATTAATAATTTAAAACAACATAAATGCAATGCTTTGAATAATGCTCCAATGCAATGAAAATTGTTTCTACCTCCCTAAACTCTCCAGCACTATATTATCAGTCTTCCATCAGAAATGTCAGTTATGCTTTTAAAATAAATTTTTACTTTTTATGTATGTAGCTATTATTTATATCACAGACAATATGTAGGAAATCTTCGTGACATTAATCGGAAATGGTTGAATTTTGCAAGAGAATGTTCTCAGTTAATTTCCTGTTCCATATATAGTGAGCTAGGCTGACATTCAACTTTAATGATGAACAGCCTTAGCTATGTCTCTGTAGGTTAAACTTATGATCTTACTTTGCTCCAGCGAACAGAACTTCAAAGTAGTTGTCACTTTAAATACATTTTTTAAAAATCTGAAATGCCATTTATAATGGACAAGAATTTTGTTGGTGTCTTTTTTGTTTTTGTTTCTAAAGGTGGAAGTAGAAAGGAATAATGATGACACTATTTGCACATCTCTGGAGATTTTACTCCTTGATTGGCCAATGAATATTGTCTACACATTGTTAATAATTTATACAGTAGGGATTAGCTAGTGAAGCCTGTAGCTTGCAAAATATATTTCATTTCTAATAATTAATTATGATAAAAATGCTAGCATTTCTGAAAATGGAATCTCTGGTGTTTGAGAGGAAAACCACACATCATATCACATTTTAAATACTTCCTGGAATTAGTTAGTGATGAAAAAGCTTAAAAATGTGCTTATTGTATGAAAGCGAGCTGGTTAGGAATTAATAATAAGAATTTTCACAGTGATCCAAAGCCTTAATCACAGAGTGTTAAACAAAAATTCAAAGAATATTTTCAATTTTACATTGACAAAACAGGGCCAGAATTCCTTTTACCGCAGTTTACCGTAATCTTAATGTAAAATTTACTTTTTAAAATGAAAGATCCATACTTGGGAAATTATGAATTTGTGCTTTCAATGCGTCCCAGCTTTTAAGCTTTTTGAAAGGCAGAGTTTTGCCTAGGTAGAAGAAAAAGTTGTAAGGATATCATTCAAGAGCAACAATTTTTAAGAGTTATCTAAGGTTTAGGTCATTCTGTATCGTTACATAAAAACATCAAAAAGCCTATGTATTCAAGCCATTTTTAAATCTGTTAGTTGTACTGCACTGTACATCTACAGCTGAAATAGAAGAAAACAGGTCGAGAAAGCAATATCACTTTGATTGAACTAGTGATATAGTGTTTTTACATTTATATCTCAGTTTTCCTTCAAGGAACGCAAAAGTATTTATAGAGCTTATTTTTCCATCTGCTTTCACTTCCCTTTGAATTTAATTAGACTGAAATATCATGACTGACCCAAGATCGTTTAATGAGATTAATGACTGAGTGGGAATTTCATTTCTTTTCTTCTCTAGTTAAATTTTAATACCTACTCAATATGCCAGAACAGCTTTCTAGTAGATCGCATTAGTTTTTTTTTTAAAGAGATATTTAGCCATTATATTTTGCTGTCACTTGAGTCAGTTAACATACTTTCAGCATCTTTTCAATTGAGTGGGTTCTTCCTTTATAGCCCTTACTTTCCCACTCAATTTCTGTTGAAATTCTTCCAAAATTTGGAACAGAGAAAACTAGCTTGGTGGGTTTTTGGAACATTTCCCTAATGTGAGGTTATTGTCCATATTGAACTGTAGTGATTGTGGTCAAAAACCTATGGGGAGTGGCAGTTTCCCAATCGCTAATTAGAAATACAGCAATAACCATAATATATATTTAGGACTGAGAGTACAATTTAATCAGGGACCACATCTGTTATTCTCAACTTCTCTCTTCTCCCCCAACTTTAAATTACTTTGTTCCTCTTATCTTCTTAACCAAGATCCCCACTTTGTGCTAGAATATATGGTTGATCCCCATTACAGTTGATGTGACTTATACTAAGAACAAGCAATATATCTTAGGGGAAGGGAGGAAATTTCCCTCCACCCTGGCACTTGTCCCAAACACAGCATGCAATTCTTCAGTGTCAAGGCTCCCTGCTTTATGTGCTTCCACTGCAGGAAACAACAAAAGAGCAAAATAATTTTCAACATGCATGCATTTTAGCACTACCTTATGCAGTTTACCCAGGAGAGGACACTAAATGGCAGGGAAGTCTTCAAGTGGGAGGTTACAGTTGCTGTTTATATGTTTACTTTCAGCAATGTCACTTCATAAGATATGTCAATTGCTTACCATGGCATAAATGCAACTGTCTTTTTTTTAAGCCTAGGATAGAGGTTTTTGTATAAATGGCAGCTTAGATTGCCTATTTTACTATGCTATGCTATGCTATGCTATGCTATGCTATGCTATGCTATGCTATGCTATGCTATGCTATGCTATGCTATGC
>JANHFT010005914.1:12727-36285 GCA_032467955.1 Pseudoxenodon macrops | reverse complement strand
TAGAGTAGAATAGAATAGAATAGAATAGAATAGAATAGAATAGAATAGAATAGAATAGAATAGAATAGAATAATTTATTTGGCCAGGTGTGATTTGTCTCCAGTGCAGAATTTTTCAGGGTACAAGCAAAGCAACAGAATCATCTTCATCCCAATAAGAGAGGTTAAAAAGAAAATAAGACAGACAATAATAATACTACAGTAATACTACATGTATAAATATACATAGACATTATGACAATTAGGTGCTCAGAAGAGTGATGGCATTTATGTCCAGGAAGTGACGGGTCTGTAGATATTGTCTCAGTTCTCCTTCTGACCCATGCAGTATACAGATCTTCTATGGAAGTAAGGCTGATTGCAATTGTTCTTTCTGCAGTCTTAGCTATGCATTGGAGTCTGTACCTGTCCTGTTTGATTGCTGAACCAAACCAGACAGTTATAGAAGTACAAATGGCAGACTCAATAATTCCTCCATAAAAGTGTATCAACAGCTCTTGGGGCAGTCTGTACTTCCTGATGCAGGGAAAACATTCTTTGTTGTGCCTTTTTAATGATGGTTCTAACGCAAAGGTGGGTTCCTACCGGTTCTATCCGGTACTATAGAACTGGTAGTAACTCTGCGATGACGTCATGGAGCTGATTCCATCGGTGTCTCCGTGGGCGTCGCCATCTTGGATTTTGCTTCTGTGCATGCACATAAGCTGATTTTTGCTTCTGCTCATGCACATAAGCTAGTTTTTTATTGCTGCATGCGTGCACGTGCACACACTTCACGCTCGCACACGCAGCACAACCTTGAGCGAACCAGTAGCAAAAATATTCACAACCCACCCCTGTTCTAACGTGGGGTGTCCATTTCAAGTCCTGGGAGATTATAAAACCCAAGGACTTGAAGGATTCTACTGCTAATACTGTGCTGTTGAATATAGTAAGAAGTGGTAGAACAGAAAGGCTCCTCCTAAAATCCACTCACATGTCTAAAGTTTTAAGAATGCTCAGTTTCAGATTGTTCTGGCTACACCACAGGGCCAGTTTTTCAACCTCCCTTCTATATGCAGAGTCATCACCATCACAAATGAGCCAATGGCCATTGTATCATCTACAAACTTCAGTACTTTAATAGCAGGATCCCTAGAGATGCGGTCATTGGTATATAGAGAGAAGATAACTGCCGTGAGACGATATAAATTCAAAAGTAGAAAGGAAAGATAAATAGTTTGTTCAGATGATAGAACTGGCAGAGGTGGCTAAATTAATATATTTGATTAGACAAAAATATCTTTATTTATGGCTGGCCAAAATCCCCTCACATACTTTTTTTTGCATAAAACAGAAAAGATGCACTTAAGATCGTGGTTTTGATAATTAGGACAAAAAACTGGATAATAGAAAAGAGTGAGCTCTCTTTTGTAATCATAGAATAAGAGATGATCTTGTAATTGTATCTGCTGCAAAGGAAATCAGAAGCTTATTCTATTTTCCTTTCTACACTTTTCCCTTTTTTCCTTCTTTTTCTTTGCTGCATTTACTCTTGTGTTAGCTTGGGTTAGCTTTTATGTTCTTTGTAAAACTTTTTATTAAATATTATATAAAAAAGAAAGCCTTCTGCCCACTTTCGTATATGAAAATGAGAGTTGGGAATGTCAGGTAAATCATGTAAGTAAGAATGGGGCAATTAAGAAATATGTATGTAGAACAAGAGACAAGATCACTCATTCATTGATGGTGTATGAAGGTGTATGTAATACAGAAGGGAGTGACAAGTCTGAAAGTACAGTGAGATCGTTTGGTCACATGAACAGAATGATGAGGATCAACTCTGAAAAACATAGAAACAAGAGTGAATGGATTCAGAACAAGGGAAAAAGACATTGTGATTGCATCAATTTAAGAGATCCTGAAATGAGGAAATATGAGAACTGTAAAGAACAAAATGCAATGTGCAAAACAGTGCATGGATATCACAAGCACAAAAAATAGTAGGGTAGAATGGGTAGAAATGGAGAGCTAGAGTGAATAGTATTTATACAACATTTTATCTATGTTCCCTTTTCTTTTCCTTATCTCATGCCAGGTGGGTTCTTACCAGTTCTATCCAGTTCTATAGAATAGGTAGTAATTCTGCGATGACGTCATGGAGCCGGTTCTGTCAGTGGCTCGGTGGGCTCTACCATCTTGGATTTTACTTCTGCACATGCGCAGAAGCTAGTTTTTGAATGTTGCGCGCATGCTCGCTTGTATGCTCAAGCCGCAATCCTGAGCAAACCAGCAGTAGAACAATTAAGAATCCACCTCTGTCTCATGCCTTTGATTTATTTCAGTTACTGTGTGTGTGTGTGTGTGTGTGTGTGTGTGTTTTCTGCACATAATTGCTTAACCTGGAAGAATATTATGTGATTGACATGTGTGTGTGTGTTATGTAAGTACTGTATGTATGTGCAAATATTAGCGGTAAGCCAAATAGCTTAATACCTATTAAAGGTAGGTGTCTGGGAAAGGCCAAATTAACACACACACACACACACAAGACCATTCCAAAGAGCTACCTCCATGGATAACTGGGGGTGGTGGTGGAGATTTTGATGAATGTGTCTAACAGCATGAAATTAAGATGGATCTAAACAGTGGTATGGTAGTTATTGAAGACTGACTGCTGGTTTTACACACACACAAAACTCACCCTAGGAATGGGTGGCAATCCTAATGGACTGTGCAGTGGTGTAGTGGTGAAACCTTCCCACACATACACACAACATAGTTTTGAGAAAAGTTTGAATTCTCTTGAAATAGAAGAGTATACAACCCAAAGAAATGAAGAGATATCTACTCTTCTTGGAGTGAAGATAAAGATGATATAAGATATATTACCAGCCACAGGAAAACTTAGATTGGCTACCTGAGGGAAATTGTTGGTCAGTATCTTTAAATGGAGTGCATTTCGCAATTCTAGGCAGCATTAGATAGAACATTTAGGAACACAGAAGAATACATGAAAGATGTTTCTTGTAAGCAGTAGTTACGGAGCTACTAAGGTTGACAGTTCAAGAGATTAAAGAAAAACCATTTAAATTGGATTTTTTTTAAAAATTCAAGCCACCAAATGAGCAGAAGAAAGTAAGGGACATAGGGATGACCTTGATACATATTGCTATAATTAATTTTGCTAAGGTGTGTACTTGAAAATGCAACATTATTTCTATAAAGATAGGAGAAAAAACAAGAAGGGATGCATCACACCGGTTTTTTATAAATTAAATCCTGAGAATATATGGAAAGCACCAGTTGCATGACCCCACGGAAAAACACTACAATAATCTAGTATTGAGGTTACCAATTTGTGAGTCATGAAAGAAAAAGTATCTCCAAGCATAAGATGGTAATTGGCACTTATATATTCAGGACCCCAAACTGAGAATATTTCCCAGGCTCACCCACACAGCTTCAACTTCAAGTTATTGTTCCACTTCCAGTTTGCTAATCTTCTCAAGACCCAGTGCATGGCCTTTTCTACTGCAGCTGTTAGAAGGAAATAAAACTGAGCATCATTAGCCTAATTGTAGAGTTTCCCATCCCGATTTCCCTAATGATGTACCCAGTGGTTTTATCTAGGTAACAAATGGAACTGGAGCTAAAGTTCTATCTTGAGAGATCTCACAGCAAATAGAAGGACTGCTGAAGAATGTGGAAAATATAGGAAAAGAAGACTTACTTGAAAATTACAACATTGTTTACAAAAATTATCTAGGATTACATGATTCTTGTTTCCTTAAACCTTCTCAACAATTCTTATATTTCCCTTGGATAAAAAGAACTAAGAAAAGAATTTCAGAACAATCATATAATGTATTATCCAATAATAGTATATGTACATGTGTATAGGGGTGGGTTCCTCTTACCTTCCCTACCGGTTTGTGTCGCATCAGAAGTGCACATTTTGCCCCCATCGCATCCAAATAAAAACCCTTGCATGTGCAGAGTGGATTTTTCCAGCCGCTTTCAAGCAGCGGTGACCGGAGGACTGGTTCGGAGGCGTGGGCAGCCAGCTATTTCTGCCAGTTCGATTAGCGGGGCAAATTTACGCCATTGGTTCAGATGAACTGGTCCGAACTGGCAGCAATCTACCACTGATGTGTATCTCTCAAACTTTCAATAGAGACCGTTATTGAAAACATTGACAGTAACCATAAATATATTAAACCAGAATTTAGATCTGAGTTAATCTGAGAAGAATTATATACACTCTAATTTTGCTGTTGTATGTTGGGGAGATATGAGCCTGACATGAAATATTTTTCGAAGGAAATGTACATTCCTTTTTTTCTTTAGTAAGATAAAAGGAAGGGTGCGTGAATTTTAGAGCCTCTGAATAGATTAAAAAAAACATTGATTATACCATGTTGTCAAATAAACTTTAGCAAGAATGGCTGGGAAAGATAGGTGATAGAAGTAGAAGTAGGAAAGCATATTGTAGTAGTCCTGATTTCTTTAGTGGTAGCCTAACTACCACTACTTTTTCCCTTTCATCTTTTGACATAAGAGAAGCAAAACTAGCAAAATGGCCATCATTTTCATTTACCTCCTTATATGTTTAAATAAAAGCAGAAGGTTGTTCCTATAGAATAATTCTTACATGCTCCCCAGTGCTTCTTCCTTTGTGAAATGAGGGCCCTATCAGGTCATTCTGAACAGACAAAACCTGTTTTCCTTGTATTGCTGTATCAGTGAGGTACTATTGTTTTTATTAGGTTTACCAAACCACACTTTTTACATTTTTTAGACAACTTCCTAACTTCTGTTTGGATGGTGCATGAGAAATTAAAATTAAAATTTCCACACTGTGTGTGTGTGTGTGTGTTAGAAACCACCCATCTCCTTCACAAAGCAAGGTGAGATGTAACTCTGAGTTCATCAGGGGCAGGTTCCGGATATTTTCGCTGCTGGTTCAATCAGGGTCGTACTGCAAGTATGCACATGAAGCGCGCACATGCGCATGCACACAGCAATCAAAAATTAGCTTATGTGCATGTGCAGAAGCAAAATCTAAGATGGCAGCGCCCACAGAGACACCAACAGGACCGGCTCCATGATGTCATCGCCGGTTCCATGGTGTCATTCTATCCGGTTCTATGGAACCGGATAGAACCGGTAGGAACTCACCTCTGGAGTTCATACTTGCTCAGTCAAACTTAGAAAAGAACCTTAAAAGAAAATGAATGCAAACAAGGTACATAGGGATAGATCAGTAAAATGAATTTGAGATTACATCAAGCTTAATATTGAGGACTACAGAATTATTTATGTTCCAGGAAGCCTCTAAGAAAAATTAGAAGGCATTCAATAAATAAGCCAAGTTAGTTTAAATGATCCTGAAATATATTTGGGTAGCTCTATCAATCCATCTTCATGAATACAAGCAATATTCCTTTATTCTCAAATAACTTCATCTGGTTCATATTTGCCTTTAATAACACACAGAAAGATTTTAGTAAAACATACTCTTATCTTGAATAGAAGATTTTTGTACACTCACAAAAAACTTATTCTGTCATGAAATATTGTTCATCCATTGCTATAGTTTCAAACCTTGTTTTGCCCTAGGCATAAAGGACTGTAGAGACTCAAAAATGGGCAGCATGAACTGCTTTCATTACTCCTTTGAGTAGTATTTGCCTAAGGCCTCAAAACACTAGTGAGAACCCTCAGCTGGAAGAGATTTCCAACAAGATTATAAATCAGAAGTGCCAATGGCAATTCAGTGCTCAACCTAGCATATAAACTTTTCCCCAGCATATGCTTAATAATAAAGCAATGACCATTTAGCATTTGTGATTTAAACAGTTAAAAGAGAATTTCAGTCAGGCCTCCAGAAACAAGCTTCACTGGGATGTTAGCAAATGAGTCTGTGCTGAATGGTGTAAGCCCGCTCTAACCAAATAATTTGGATCATGAAGAAGATCTGATTTGTCTCAATAAATCAACAGGAGTGCCTTCAAATTGCTTCAGGCTTCTACCATGAAGGGAATGTTATTTTTTTTACTTCTCCAGCATCAGCCAAAGTTCTTCCAGAGAATTAGGGATTCAGAACTGTCTATAGCTTATCCTGAAGCCTCACAATCTTAACACATATCAAGTGTAATCCAAATTATGTATCTTCCACAGTGTGGCCAATCCTGCCAGGTTTGTTATATCAGTCAGGTAGGAAAGCATTTCAGCCAACAAAGTCAGATAAGGCTTCTGGAGGTATTTTGGTCCTTTTATATTTCTTAACGACTCACTATTAGCTGAGAAGGCAAGGGATACAACAGGACGAGGACTTGGCATCTCAACACTCATGAGATGGATGTATAGCAAGATAGTAAAACAGTTGTATGATATAATAGCTTTTAACCACTTCTAAAATTAGTTTTGATAAGCAACCCCAAATAAGAGAGGTAGCTTTGGCACATAGTACATGCCCAGAGCCTATGTAGAGCTGCCCAGCAGTAGCACTTAGACTTATATACCACTTTACAGTGCTTCACAGCCCTCTCTAAGCATTTTACAGAGTTAGCATATTGCCCCCAACACTCTGGGTTCTCATTTTACCGACCTCAGAAGGATGGAAAGTTTGAGCCGTTCAGGATTGAAGGAATCAAACTTCTGGCAATGTGAGCAGAGTTAACCTGCAATACTATATTTTAACCACTGTGCCACCATGGCTTCCCAGACTGGAAGAGCTCTCAGTTCACACAGTTTTGGTGGTACTCTGACAGAATTGAGCAAGTAAGCTTGTTTGCCTTCTTGTCTTGTGATCTTCTGGATATAACAAGCAGTATATCACCTGCGGCTGGAAGAAAAATGGGTTATTGTTTTTTAAGATATATAGTCTGTCACAGGGGTGGGTTCTAACTTACCTTGCTGCCGGTTCACTGCTTCTAGCACTGCATGGGTGCGCTTCGTAGGCGCGCGCATGGGCAGTACAAAAAAAAATCCAACCCCCCCCCCAAAAAAAGGGTCAAAAACAAGATGGTGATGCGTGTGCAGTGCCGGAAACTCGGCTTCTGCACATGCACAGAAGAAGAAAAAAAACCAGAAAAAATTCAAAAAACATTTTTCAAAAAATAATAATAAAAAAACAAGATAGCCGTCCACGGACTAGAACCAGTTCCATGGTGTCACCAGTGGCTTACTACCTACTCTATAGAACCGGTCCAAACCAGTAGGAACCCACCTCTGGTCTGTCATGAATAAGGAAGGATGATATTGAAAAGAATTGGTAGGAAAAGAGTTGTTGGTAGATTTACAGAAGATTCCTAGAAGATGGCTTGCAAGCAATGCCAGGATTGGGTAATTTCAGACTGAACATCAGCAAGATCTGGGTGATGGAAAATTACTGAAGAAAAGTCAGCAAGGGAAAGATGCTGCAACTTGTCTACCCAGCTATCCATTTCCCCAGAAAGAGAGAGAAAGTCTGAAGTTATGCTAGGTATGAGGAGTTGCCAGCCAAGTTTTAATTAAACCCTTTATTCATTCTTTATGGTATTAGTCCTAACTACACACTTAACAGTTTACACCCACTGATATAGTAGAAGTATTGCTTTAGGAGGCATAGAGACAGCTAAGCTGGAAATGGGCAATAAATCAATTTACTGCCTATCAACCTTTTTTGCTGGCAAGTGCATGAGGGAAATTGGATTGCTTATCAATTTTAGCTGAATGTTATTTGCAGAATTTCCAGCTGTAGAAATCAAGCTCAGAGATCACACATTAGTCTTCTGTATGAAGGACCCCTTATAGTTCTCTTAGATATTTTTTGAACAATTTATAACTGAATGGACCTATAATTGTTAGTCCAATTGGTAGGTAGTAACAGGGACTGTGCTGATCTTCCTCTGTCATAAAAGGGAAGAGGATGTAGGGAGAAAAAAGCTTATCATTCTCAACCAGTGGTTTAAAACAATTTCTCAACCTCAACAATATTAAGATGTATGGCTTTCAACTCTCAGAATGCTGGCTGGGAAACTCTGAGACTTGAAATCTATACATCTTAAAATTGCTGGGGTTGAGAACAGTTGTTTAAGATGTAAGGATTTCAATCATTCTTTTGCTACCTTAGACTGTAATCTTTCCCTGACTTCTCCTCACATATTCTTTTGGCTCATTCAGCCAATTATGTCAACTGTCAGGATCCTGGAACATCTACTCTGTAGTAGCATCTGTCCTCTGGAACAAGGTTCTGCCCAAGACCCACACTGATCCCACTGTATTTATAAGTAAAGACCTGAATTTTTACCCAGTGAGAGACTGAATTCTCTCACTCACTTCATCATACTTGCCATCTTTTATCTTTGTTTTATTTAGACTTTGTGAGGCACCCAGAGTCGGGTGGCATACAAGTTTAAATAATTAACATCTGATTGACTGGGCAACCAATCCCAATCATCTTGAAACTGATCTTGGTTGTATCTCTGCAGGTAATTCTGGCCCTTTAATTCAAAGAAACCCAACCCAGGGTCTGATCTCCCATCTAACAAAGTTTTCTTCTTTTATTTTATACAGAAGCTATATTTTGACCACAATGTTTTAAATGCCTTATGTATGCTAATGTATTGATAAATATCGAAACCCCATCAAACATGTTAGCTCTGAAAAGAGTGCTTAACTAGTAATCAAGTCTACTTTAAAAGTAATGTAGCTTAGAACGTAAATGGAGGTAGGGTGATTTCTTGAGAATAGTTTCAATAAAATCAAACTGATCAGTATGGTTCTGATAGAAAGGGAGGGAAATCTTTTAAGGAGACATTGACCTTGTTCAGAAGAGACTTTATTTCCAAAGTTTAGTTTTTATATATATCTTAAGTGATCTCTGTTGTTTAGTGGTGAGATTCATTATATGATGCTTGACTCAGATTTTCTCAAACTAGATCAGTTAGACCAGACAGAAAAGGAACATTTTTGTGAACCCAAAGATCAAGGTGATTCTTATAAAGCATTTACAACAAAACTGTGGCAAAGAGAAGCTAATTCTTGTAGGTGGATATATTTGCCTCCAGCAACCAGCAGAAAAAAAATAGCCCAAGTTGTTGTTTCTATTTAAAAATTTACTAGTTTTGTCTAAATGGGAAAGATTTCTTTTCAGGGTCATTTTGATAATTGCTTTGGGCTGTCAGTTATCATGCATAAATCATGTGTAATTAAAATGTATAGTGTTGCTCATTTACAGCTAATTCCTTAAAGACCAAATCACAATCTTTATCAGATTTTTGGATCCTAATCTGCAATTCAATAGTAATTGAAAGTAAAATAACTGAAATGAATCTGTTTTGTCCAGGAGGGAAGATACCTTAAAATAGTGTAATTGATGACTACGAATGAAACTAACGACATCAGACTTTTATTTGATACTTGGTTCAGGAACAGAGTTTGGATTGCTAGGTACCTTAGAAAAGGGGCCAAGAGAAATGGAGAAAGAATAATGTGAAGTCCTTGGTGCTCTCTGAATCTGGTTGTCTGCAGACATTTCATTATCCAGTAAGGTAACATCAGTGCCAAGGAGTCCACAATTCAATGCTGAGCTACACATATTCTCTTCAATGGGAACATGGGATTTAAATGGGATTAAGTGGTGGCGCAGTGGTTAGAATGCAGTATTGCAGTCTTATTCTGCCCACCGTCAGGAGTTTGATCATGACTGGCTCAAAGCTGACTCGGTTCACTCAGCCTTCCATCCTCCCAATGTCAGTAAAATGAGGATCTGATTGTTGGGTGCAATATGCTGATACTGTAAACTGCTTAGAGAGGGCTGTAAAGCACTGTGAAGTGATATATAAGTCTACGTGTTATTGCTTACTTTAGTTATATGGTATAAAAGAATCTTGTTTTCATAGTTATGTTGCAGCAATTGAATTGTTTTGCCTCATTTTATGTGAATTTTGACCACGCATTTTATCTCTCTCCACCAGCATATCTGAATATCAAATTCATAGTGTTTGCTTATAATTTCAATAACAAAAAAAGTCTCAGTGCAATTGCTGTCTTCAGAGGTGTAAGCTATTACAGCCCAGTATATCTTCAAGTAAAAGTACTGAGTGCTTAATTCATTACAACCTTACTTGTAAAGGCTTATTTTGGCCTACCAATACGAGCGCAGATGATAAAATAAACCTTTATGAAAAGAATTATCCTGGAAATGACAGAATAAAGGTAATGTCTCAAATCAGTTACTTTTATCCACTGCTAAGTATACCAATATATACTTACCAAGGAACAGTGCTTGGCTTAGCTGTCAGTTTTTCACATACATTCCATGTTAATCCCTTCACATTTTATAGGATGCACAAAAACCACAAAAACCATAACTTTGTGCAGAATGCTCCTCTCCACAGATATGCTACATACGAGGTGGAGCAGATATACTATATACAAGTGGCTCTTTGCTTTGACAAAGACTTGAGTGAGCTTCTTATCCTAACTTTTCAGAGCAAAACATCTATGCTGTTACATTTTGCCTGCTTAATTGGAATTTGGACGAGCCAAAGATGGTTGTGCACACAGGTGCCCATGTCCAGAAGTCTCTTCTAGTGTTTTCAGTGCCTTCAAGGCTGCCAAGTAAGAGTGCTGTGTTCAGATAAATCATATCACCACTTTGAAGAAAGCTGTGTTGCCTTCACTGTGTGAAGCTCTTTGTTGAGATAAATCCAAGTTGCCTCTCCCAGTCTTGCATGTGGTTTTGCATGTATATATACCATATCCAGTTATTATAGTGGAACCAATGGATTTCTTCCTGCTGTTAAGAATCAATTTCTTTGTTTTTGACGCTTAACTGAGAAAGAACTTGCTGCTCCAAGAGCTGCTGGAGCTACTCATCACCACAGAGATAGGAACACATGAAAACTAGTACTAGGCCCCAAACAAATTCCTTAAAAACTTTTTATAAAATCAAAACTAATGCTACAACTATAGGCAAATAAATTTCACAAAATACCATCCTTATCATACCTTCTTACACTATTACCTGCTCCAATGCCCATGATTTTATCTTTGTAAGCTGTCCAGAGCAGGGGTGTGTTTCTCTTACCTTCCCTACCAGTTCGGGTCATGTCAGAAGTGTGCATTTTACCTGTCACGTCTTTTTTGAGTGATTGCCAGCCAGAGAACTGATTTCCAGCCAGAGGACTTGTTCGAGGGCATGGCCAACTGGCCATTGTTGCCGATTCAGCGAGGGGAGACAAATTTCCACCACCGGTTTGGCCGAACTGGTCCAAACCAGCAGCAACCCACCACTGGTCCAGAGTCATCATGAATTGGGCAGCCTTATAATTTTTCTAAATAAATAAATTCCTGAAAGATTCAGGGAAGGTTGTGCCTCATGGACTTCCCTGAAGCCATTCCAACTCTTTTGTTTATTCTAAATTATTGTAGCCCTTGAAATTACAACAATGTACAAATTCATGCTTATATAGGAGGAACAAATCTCCATATTGAAAATAATAAGAGTTTATTACAAAACTTAAACCTTATGGGGAACCTATTTACCTGCCACACCTGCAAGCCTTGCAGCTGACTTTGGGGAATGAGGGAAGGGGTGTTGCTTAGGAAGCAATCAGACAAGAGAGACAGAAGCTCCTAGGGGCTTAACAGAGGAAAAGCAATTTAGGAAGGACCCAGCCTAATGGATCAACCAGTTGAAGATGGTAATGGGAAGCTGGTGCTTCCAGACTGTTAACTCTTTACAAGTTATAGAGCCACAGTGGCGCAGTGGCTAGAGTGCAGTACTGCAGGCTATTTCTGCCAGCAGTTTGGCAGATCAAATCTCAACAGGCTCAAGGTTGACTCAGCCTTCCATCCTTCTAAGGTTGGTCAAATGAAGACCCAGATTGTTGGGGGCAATATGCTGATTCTGTAAACTGCTTAGAGAAGGCTGTAAAGCACTGTGAAGTGGTATATAAGTCTAAGTGCTATTGCTACAATAAAGTAGAATTAGTTAATCTAGTCATGTTTCCTATGTGGTTGACCTGAGAGGTCTAAGAAGCTATTAAGTTTAAAGCCAATCCTACCTCTAGGATGAATTACTATGGTAGTAACATTTCCATAATGGGAATATGGAGCAAACATCTTATTAAAACCTTAATTGAATTACAAATAAAAAGAATGGTAACCTTCAGTCAAGCAAGTACTGGAGCACATAATACCAGACATTTCACTGGAAGGCAAAATCAAATCTCACTAAGTTTGACCATGTCATGTACTGGAAAAAGCAATTATGTTTGGAAAAATTCATGGTGAAGGGAAACCGGGCCCCCAAAGGACATAGTGGCTGGATACCATCAAAGCTAACACCACCCAGAGCATAGAAAAATGCAAAGTAGTGCAAGATCAGAAGACTTGACCTATAGCAGGGGTATCAAACTCACATCATTATGGCAGCATCACGTGATGTAATGGGACATTTTTCCCCTTTGCTAAACCGGGCATGGGTGTGGCCAACATGTGACTCATCTGGCCCATGGGCCGGAAGTTTGACAGCTCTGGTCTATAGAATTGCAAGAGTCAGACACCACTAAATGGATAACATCATCATCAACAACCTGTAATGAAGCGAAAAGAGGATCATCCTACAAGGAGTCCCAAGCACATCTGTAAGTCCAACAGAAGGAGACATCTCAGGAAAAACATTTTTGCAAAATCTACGGTACATTGTGTACATGTAATACCTCCAGCTTGTTGGCCAGCCATGGAGAAACTTATTTCCTCCATTTTCAGTTAAAGTCAATTAAGGAGAGTTGCAGCAGCTGAACAGTCAGCTCCGTGATCCCCCATTCCCTAGAAACCTTTACTTATTCCAGAATCTTCTAAAGCTAAGGTCTCTTTAATAAAGCAAGCTGAAGTTTGGCCATGCAACAGGCAGAGGTCTATTTGTTATAATGACAGGTATAGGTTCAATACATTATCTCCTTAAACCTCATATCCACAGCCTTGGGGGTTCCTGGAACAGTCCCAACTGGGTTGCATTTCTCAGCTTCCAAAAGCAAACCACCTTTGCTTATCAGATGGTTCCAGATTACACCAAGAAACAAAATAATGCCTACATTTTGAACTAGTCCTAGTCCCCAGTTATAGGAGGACCTTGTGTTGTACTGATCCAACTAAGAATCACTGGTGATTGATAGTGATCTCCTTTATTCCTGTTCTATTTGTGAACTTATATGACCTTCATCTACCTTCAATTCTCAATAATATGGACAAAGTAACATCCAGACACATTAGTTCTCCTTTTTCAGCCTTCCATGCATTGCCTTTCTTCACACATTATTTTTCTTCAGAATTCCTCTCCCTCTCCATTAAAGAAAATCATCTCTTCTTATGCCTGCATTTCCAGATCACTCTCTTTATCTCTCTCCCCCCACACACACCTTATAGCAAAAAGACTTTCCCTGATCTTACACAGGACTGGCTCCCTTCCCTAAAAACTGCACTGTACATACTGTTCCATTATTTACTTAATACCAAAGAACAGGTATTGCTCTTTGCCGTTTCCTTCTTGCCACTTATGGCTTTAAATGCTCTTCCCTCCTTGAATAATTGCTACTTCCTCTTTAATTGTTATCTCTCACTGGTTGTTATTTGTCCCACTGATTTCTTCAGGAATGCTTTGCAAGCTTTCATTGTATTATCTCTCAGCCCCTTTCTCTGAGCCATGTAGGGTTGCTCTGTTGAAAGCTCATAATCACTCTAGAACACATAGTTTTAAAAATGCTCTTTACTGGAAAATTCTTGTTGCATAAGGTTCCTTATGGATGGTCTCCATGTATACGCTGTCCTCACTAGTTTCCTTTGTAAGTGTGTTTTAAAGGCAGGGCTGTATCCCTGTAGGGTAAAGAAAATGGTTCCAAATTGGCTAATTGAACTCCATGCAGCTATTTTCTGGAATTAATAGATATTATGGCTTTGACTTGTGACAAGATTAAGGCAGTGGTGAAATCCATTTTTTTTACTACTGGTGAGCATGGTGTGGATTGGTGGGCATGGCTTGGTGGGCATGGCTTGGTGGGCATGGCAGGGGAAGTAAATTGCAAAATTCCCATTCCCTCCCCACTCTGGGTCCAGCCAGAAGTAGTATTTTCCGGTTCTCTGAACTACTCAAAATTTCCGCTACCGGTTCTCCAGAACTTGTCAAAAACTGCTACGGTAGATTTCACCCTTGGATTAAGGCTTCTGACAAAACAGCACTTATTTATTAAATGTCTTTTATTTAAACTACTGTAAAAGTAATAAGAAAACTGAAGTACAGGCAAGCTGTGCCCTTTAAACATTTTAGGCTACATCTATAGTCTCTTATGATAAGCCATGTTGGGTGACATTGATTGGAAATGAAGTCCAAATCTTCAAGATCTATTTATCTTTTTACTTATGTTCTCAGGACATGACTTACTAAGAACAGCCAACCATTGCATCACAATCATTTATATGCAACCAAACTGGGTTGACTGAATGGAGACATAGACTTCAGAATACAGAATTCAGAAAGCAGCATTGATGATACTTTTAAGTGACAAGTACAAGAACCAGCTGAAGTTGCTTGCTAACACATTGACCTAGAGATCCACTTTAAGCATTTTGTGGGTGTGATATCTCTCAAGATGCCAGATAATATTTCTGAGGAAATGGTTCATAGACTATAAGAAATGGCTAGGAATCTAGTTCTGGAAAAGAACCGTGTTAATAAAGTTGTGACCCAACTTAAATTACACATCTTTCCATAAATGCCTTAACATATCTGAACCCAAAAAGCAGACATGACCTTTGGTTTATTATTTCTTTCCCACATTGTTTTTTTCTTACCCTGTTATTTTCAAGGTACTTGAGAATTACTTTAAATATTTTTTGGCAAATTACCGGTAGTTTTTGAGAATTAAACTGCTGATGATGTCAATTTCCCTACATTCCATTGTTCTGGCACCTCTTTAGCAGGCCAAATTTCTTAATCTGAAAAGGGTCACAGGGAGGAGTTGCCTTGTGATGCTTTCTCTCATGGTTCAATGGCCACATCAGATACTAAAAAAGGCTTCAGACCACTGGAGGCAGCCTTGTATTATTGTTTGCTAAGGTCTAAGTAGGATAATGTGTGTCAGTTTGTTATAGTGCAGAGGTGGGATTCATCAGATTCTGACCAGTTCTGGAGAACCGGTAGCGGAAATTTTGAGTAGTTCAGAGAACCGGTAAATACTACCTCTGACTGGCCCTGCCCTCATCTATTCTCTGCCTCCCGAGTCCCAAGTGATCGGGAGAAAATGGGGTTTTTACAATAACCTTTCCCTGGAGTGGGGTAGGAAGAGATTTTACAGTATCTTTCCCCTGCCACACCCACCAAGCCATGCCCACAGAACCAGTAGTAAAAAAATATTAATCCTCTAATGTTATATCTTGGCCTATCTTTTGATAGGAATAAAATCTTCATAAAATTGTAAACTGTCATCTACTCCATCTTCCAACTTTGGATTTGCAGTGTCCAGTAACTGTAGGATAGCCATTCATTCACTAGATCAGAGGTCTGCAACCTTAGACACTCAAAGAGACATTTGGACCCATTTCCCACAGAAAACACCAGGAGCCACAAAACCTGGGTGGGTATGGCCAACTCAACATCAGTCACTTCCACCAGTCACATGACCCCTTAGCCATGCCTACCCAGACGGTCATTAGGGCAGAGAACCAGTTGTTAAAAAACACCAGGAACCACAAAACCCTTTTGACATCTCTCTCTCTCCCTCCCTCCCCCCTCTCTCCCTCTCTGCTTCCCTCTCTCTGTATCTCTCTCTGTATTCTCTCTCCCCCTCTCTCTCTGTATCTCTCTGTCTCTGCCCTGGCCGCTTCTCCATTCCCCACCGTCACCCTTACCTTCTCAGGCCAGGCGAGGAGTGACTGGGAGGGGAAAACGAGGGGCGGGGCCAGCCAGTGGTGGGATCAACCAACAGGGAGCTACAGCAGAGGGCCCAAAGAGCCGCATGTGGCTCCGGAGTCGCAGGTTGCTGACATCCGCACTAGATAAATAATTCAGATGGAGGCTTTAGCCAAAATCTGTTTCCCTACACACTTCCTACTATCTTCTTTCCCACTTGGCTTAAAACAATCAGCATTAGGAAAACACACACTTTCTCCCATGGAGACAAGTGAAAGCTAGACCATATGTCTGTGCCATGGTAGACAAATTATGAGCTCTACTATGATCGTAGAGATAATATAAATTCAATATACAGTCTTAACTCATGTACAATTATTTAAAATTCTTCTAATACTTTGAAGAACTGCGGTGGTACAGTAGTGAGAATGCAGTACTTCAGGCTACTTCTGCTGACTGCCGGTTGCCTGCAATTTGGCAGTTCGAATCTCACCAGGTTCAAGGTTGACGCAGCCTTCCATCCTTCAGAGATTGGTAAAATGAGGACCTAAAATGTTGGGGGCAATATGCTGACTCTGTAAACTGCTTAGAGAGGGCTGTAAAAGCTCTGTAAAGCAGTATATAAGTCTAAGTGCTATTGCTAATATATACATTTTAGGTGGTTCAGGATCAGATCTTTAGCTACCATTACAGTTTCTAAAATGAGAAAATGAAGGAATGAATGAAATATTACACAAGATTGTTTCCTACTGCAAGATAGTTTAGCCTTTTGAAATATTGTACAATAAAATAATATAATAAACTTTTGTTACTGATTTGGTCAATTTTATGTTGAGCGTTTCCGGAGTGGTGTGGATTTCAAAAAATGTTTAAGTGCTGGTTGGTGTCAAAATTAATTGATCATGGAAAGTGTGTATTTTTCCATTGTCATCTAACCATTTGCTTAGATTCAAAGGATTGTAATTACCAATTTGGACAGAACATTACAGGACTTCTTTACAATCTATTTTGATCATCTAAAATCTTGATAGTACAGAATAATGATCATGCAACAATGAACTCGTGAGTTCCCATATTGTGATGAGCCACAGAAATGACCTTGGTAAAATTATGCAGACAAAATGTGTTTTAAGTCTAGGAAATGAAAACAGTGTTTAAAATAACTCCTCAAATTTACTCTGCCTTAAGTCCTTGGGGTATAAGAAGCAAGGAAAGGAAAATACAGCCTACATCAATAAAGTAGAATTCTAGCATCCTTGTGGCATGAGTTCACTGAGGGGCTAAAAGGCTAACATCCACAATCTTAATGACTCTTTAGGGCAGGTGTGGGGAACTATAGCCCCTTTATGACTGTGGACTTCAATTCTCAGAACTCCTGGACCAGCCAAGCAGTGAACTCATGCCGGTTCAGGAATTCTGAGAGTTGAAGCCCACAAATCATAAAGGAGCTATGGCTCTCTACCGCTGCTTTAGAAGACGACAACAAGTTGCAATATGATATGAAAAGAATTATGTGAGACAAGTTTTAAAAAAAATAGATATTTTTTTTCCACAAGAGATAGATTTACCAGATGTTTTGGTGGCATTTTTGTGTCGTACCAAAGTTAGAAATTAATTCCAGATGGTAAGAAGAAAAAAAACTCTGTTTGGAACCAAAAGGAGAGCAAAGACTTTTCTAAAGAAACATTTCATAACAGGCAGCTATTACTTAAGTAAAAATTATATACTGGTAGTTCTGAACTGGCAGACCATAGATATAAAAATATCTAAGTTTCTTTTTTACATCAGCAAAATGAGAAAATAATTTTATTTGTTTATTTGTATCTGACCTTTATTATTTTTTGCAAATAACTCGGGGCATCAAACATATCCAGTATACCATCCTCCTATTTTTTCCACAACAACCATGTGAGGTGGGTTAGACTGAAAATGACTGGTCCAAAGTTATCCAACTGGCTTTCATGGCTAAGGCAAGACTAGAACTCATGCTCTCCCACTTTCTAGCCTGATGCATAGACAGTAGTAGTGATGGGATCCATATAGAAAAGCACCTGGACATTGATTGGTGATATTCAGAATATTGTCTTGCAGTGTTTGTCTTGCAAAATTGTGTACTGTACAAAGTGAGTGCAAAACAACTGCACATCGTAAGTATTTCAAAATAAACATACACCCACACACAAACTGATTTGCTGAAGATTCATAATTGGTGTTAGTATGTTGATATTTAAATATCCACCTCTAAACAAAAGTGACATTTAGTCTCTTGTGAAGGCATGAAGTAGTAGTACAGCCTGGAAATCAGAAGTAAATGTTTGTCATAGACCTAGAAGGCAAGTCCCAGATTAAGCCTAATTAGCTAGGGAATGAAGAAGAATTTTAAATGTTAATTGGAAAAGTATCATTTTACAACATATGTATAACTTACAATATAGAGTTAATGTACCTGAGTTAGCACAAAGCAGTTGGGAAGTACTAATTATGTTTTTTCAGAAAGCTTCTGTTAGCATTCTTTGAATTAATGGTGCATTGATATATCTGGTACCAGATTCCTTTGCAGCTTTCTTTGAATTTAAATGTTTGGAAGCTGTTATTGCCAAATGTTGGCATTTTCAGTGTTCCTTGTTGTTTTCTTTGACAGTCCAGTTTTAGTCTGAGTTTGATTTCAAAGATGTCAAACAAGATTTCTGTCAGAACAGGTACATACTTTGAAAAACATACAGTACTGAGTCCCTGTTTCTATTATATAATGAATAAAATGGTTGCATGTGGTGTTCTACTAGTGTACTTTGTGGGAAAATATAAATTATTTATGTGTTTATTAGAATTGTATACTTCCTCGGTGTAAAAGGCAAGAAGATTTACTACTGGGTCTTCTCCCCTGGGATCTCATGTTGCAAAATGTCTTAGCAAGCCAGTACTAGATGTTTAATAAATGTGTACCTCTAATGCAAAGGCTATCCTAGGAAAGTCAACAAACTTTATAGATAATCCTAAACAAAATTCATTCCCAAGATATTTAGTAGTTTTACTATGTTTTTCACATAGCTTGTTTTTCATGGAAAAACATGGGGATACAGCAGTGTTGGCTCTAGCTGCAGACCTGTTGAATCTAGCAATTTGTCTACAGGAGGCTGACAAACAGACCTTGATAGTAAAAATTGTCAGCCTACTATGTTGGAAATCCAGAAAGGCCGTTTTGACTTATTAAGCTAACATTGTTCCTTGGTCAGTTACTATCTTTCAGCCTAACCTACCCCCCATGCCCCTGGTTGTTGTTATACATATACATTGTGTCTCTCCTGCACTCTGCTTTGAACTCCAGAATATACTGAAATACCACAATAATAATTGGAAGTAGTAATAACAGCAGCATTGTACCAATAATACTAAAGCTATTATGGCTAATATTGCCGCTAATGAACTACTCACTGTAATAGCAATGGTATTCAGACTTACCATATTTTTTGGAGTATAAGATGCACCTTTCCCCCCCAACAGAGGGTGGAAATGTCGGTGCATCTTATACACCGAATAAAGCAATTTTGGCCTCCTGAAGCCCTGCCTCTGCATCCCATTTTTGTGAAAAATTGTCCCGTTTTTCGCAAAAACGGGGTGTGCAGAGAGTTTGGGAGGCTTGCAGAATGTTTCTGTGGGCTGGGGAAAGGCAAACACTCCCCCGTTTTTGCGAGAATCAGGCCTCCCCCCAGCCCACAGAAACACTCTGCAGGCTTTCCAAACCCTCTGCACGCCCTGGTTTTCACAAAAACAGGTAAAAATTGGGGTGCACAGAGGGTTTGGGAGACCTGCAGAGTGCTCCGGGGGCCGGGGAGGACAAAAACTTTTTTTTTCAACCTCTTTGAAATCTTGGTGCATCTTATACATTGAAAAATACAGTATATACCATTTCACAGTGCTTTAGAGCCCTCTCTATGTGGTTTATAGAATCAACATATTGACCCCAACAATCTGGGTCCTAATTTTACTGACCTTGGAAGAATGGAAGGCTGAGTCAACCTTGATCCTGGTAAGATTTGAACTGCCAAATTGCAGTCAACTGGCAGTCAACAGACATAGCCTGCAATATTGCATATTAACCATTGCACCACCACAGCAATCTTGTTTTCAAGCTTTTTTTTTTCAAGTTATTTGTATCTCCACTTCTGTTAGGTAATAGTGAGACACAAGAATGTGATTTTTTAAAAACCTGATCCAATAGGGTGGAACCAAGAAAAAGGAACTGTGCATGATGGATCCATTATCAGATATTGTGAGACTGTTTATTTTTTGAGTAATTTTAATTTTATTTAAATATGTATATTTATTTATATGAAAAGAAAGATGACTTTTTTTCAATTAATAGGCATTTCATTGTAACTACTGTAATATTATCTGATATGGTGTGGTTTTTTTTAGTAACCTACACATTGAGGGGCTAGGCATCTTTAACTAACTATGGATGTACAGGGAAAATACTGACAGTTCAAAATCCTGCTGAATTCAGTGAGGTGATAATCACTGAGCTGTTGCTGTTATAGGTTGATTAAATACACCTTTTATATTACATTGTTGTTCAGTTACCTTGGGCTGCCTATGTTGCAATTCATGTAGCGTCTGGACTTCTAGAAGTATTAGTGAAGCAAGCCTGCCCTTCCTCAATTGCCTTTTGTTCCATCAGTAGAAAAGCCACTTCAAATGCAACTTTATTTTTTGGGATTTGTACACAAGTTGGCATGAAGGGAGGGGCAGAGTTAATAGTGAATTGAACGCCATCCTCAGCCAGTTCATCTCGCTAACAGTGGAATAAATAATCTAGTCCCAAATTGATTACTAATTAATTAATCTTCTTTGGACAGCCAGTGTATAAACCAGGATCCTTTTCTTAAACTTCCCCCTGATAAATCTGACTTTTTTTTAAAAAATCCATCTTTTACTTTGGTTGGAAAGGTAAGGCAGGAGCAGAAATTAATTCTGGAAGCCAATATTGTTTGCATTTTTTCCTCTTAATTATTGCACCTTTTTTTTTTTGCTGATTGTGGTATCTTTTTGGTCTGTTGCCATTAACTTAATAAATAAATACATAAGGGAAATCACCATTCTGGAAGTACAGATAATGGAAACTTGGGCATAGCTACAACTATTTTTGAGTCTCAGATAAGCCTATAGTATCTGTTCTAGAATAACTCATCTTCCTTAGCCGCCACTACCATACTAGAAAGCACACAGTCAGAGTATAGCAAAGAGGCTACAGATAAGGTTCTCATATTCTTTCAAGATCCCAGTGATATAAGCGGATACCAAAGTAGACATTGCTTATTGTTCTTGGGAACTTGGGAATCTCAACTGGGCTCCCCAGTAGGACAAATAGAGAAATAGATTCCTCAAACTAGCAATCACATTTGTCATCTGTGGTTGACACTGACTTATAAAATAATCCTCGTTATTTAATTTTATTGCAGGATTCTGAATTTGATCCCATGAAATTTGCCAGCACCATTGAATGTGAAGAACCCAATAATGATATACGTAGGTTTCGAGGCTTCATGTGAGTATAATTTATGATTTCATCTGTAGCTTTGATTTACTTTAAGGTGGAATTTCCCTACTATAACACAGTGTTGGATATTCTTTAAAATATCTATTAAAACCTGTTTGCTAATTTGAATGAAATATTTAATTTTTTACAATTCCCCCCAATTATAATGTATCTTAGCATTTCATTGCTAGGAAAGGATTCAAATAATAATACAGAATGACAGAGTTGGAAGGGATCTTGGAGGTCTTCTAGTCCACCCCCTGCTCAGGCAGGAAATCCTATACCATTTCAGACAAATGGTTGTCTAATCTCTTCTTAAAAATTTCCAGAGTTGGGGCACCCACAACTTCTGGAAGCAAGTTCCACTGATTAATTGTTCTAACTGTCAGGACATTTCTTCTTAGATTCTCCTTAGGTTGCTTCTCTCCTTTATTAATTTCTTTCCCTTGCTTCTTCTCTTGCCTTCAGGTGCTTTGTAGAATAAGTTGATTCCCTCTCTTCTTTGTAGCAGCCCCTTAGACATTGGAACACTGCTATTACCAGTATGAGTGATAGCAGTGATGTAATGACTTAATAATGATTGGCTGAATACTTTTAATTATCTGTAAATAAGAAGACCGATTTGGGTTTGGCTAGTCTAGAAAAAAGAAGGACTAGGGGTGATAGCAACATAGCAGTATTTGAAGGGCTGCCACAAAGAAAAGAGGCCAACTTATTTTCCAAAGCACCAGAGGGCAGGACAAGAAACAATGGATGGGAACTAATCAAGGAGAGATGCAATCTGGAATTGTAAGGAGAAACCTCCTAACAGAACAATTAACCAGTGGAATAGTTTGTCTTCCGAAGTTGTGGGTGCTTCATCACTGAAGTCACTTGTTTGAAATGGTATAGGGTTTGCTGCTTGAGCAGTGGGTTGGACTAGAAGACCTCCAAGGTCCCTTTCCAGCTCTATTCTGATTGATAATCAGTTTTCTACTTTCATGTCTCTTTTATTCTCTTTCTTTTCTCACTATCTTGTTTATATAACTATCATGGTTAAAAAAAAAGCACATCCTGTGAACACAATGCTACAGTATCTGCCATCTCTGAATGAAGTAACAAAAAGTATAGGGGCAAAGCCCATCCTTTGCCAGTCAAGCATTTAAGACATAGAGGTCACAACCAGCAGCCTGTTTCTTCAATTTCACAAGCTACCATGAGATTTTAGGCAATGATTTAGGCTTCTGTAAACATTGTTTTGAGTGATAAATTGTTCCAGTACCTATGAACTTTAAGGATTATTGAACCTTGCAATCATGATGTGAGATAAAAAGCCTTTAGCAGACCAATATAAGAACTAGTTTGTAAGTGAATTGGTCTACAATCTTATCCTTTCTTTCTTTTTCTTACCATTATATCTTTATGATTGCATCTTCTTGGGTGGAAGGCAAGACTTTATAAGTACGTACAATACTGTGGGGGGGGGAATAGTGTTTTTTTTTAAGCAGCAGTACATTGAATTCTTAAAAACTAAATGAATTATGAGGTGCTGCAATATGTGATGCATCATCAGTTTGGCTGTTGTTCCCAAGATGATGTCTTAATAAATAAAGCTGACTTCTCTAGCATCAGAGTGGCTTTCTATCATTTTCCTTCATCCATATGATTGTCAGAAAACTATTGGCCTCTTTCAGATTACTTTGTTCTAAGCTATGTTCTGTGGCCTCTTATAGCTCTCAAAGGGTCCTTTCTAAAGTTCTTCACCAAATTTCAGCAGCAAAAACAGATTTTCAGTGGTTCACGTTTTGCTGGTTTCCCAAAAAGAACTATGAAAATGTCCTCACAAAACCTCAGCAAAAGAGCATCCCTATCAGTTCAAATGAAGTCAGTGCTTCTCTAGCTATGCTGTTGGCTCCCAAACTCTACTACGTTGTTGTTGTTAGTTGCAAAGTCTTGCCAACCCATCGTGACCCCATGGACAACATTCCTCCAGGCCGTTCTGTTCTCTGCCATTCTCTGGAGTGCATTTAAGCTCATGTCGACTGCTTCAGTGATTCCATCCAGCCACCTCATTCTCTGTCGTCCCCTTCTCCATAGTGGGTGGAGCTAGCATCCAGGCATGGGAATTACCTCGTCCTCCTAGCCAATAGGACTGAGTCTTTAC